>JAHTMV010000033.1:0-80699 GCA_022315185.1 Agaricus sinodeliciosus | reverse complement strand
GGGTTAGGTTAGGGTTAGGGGGTTAGGTGTTAGGGTTAGAGGGTTGGTTTAGGGTCTGTAGGGTTGGGTGTAGAGGGTGGTTAGGGTTGGTAGGAGGGGGTTCAGGGCGGGCCCTAACCCTAACCCTAACCCTAACCCTAACCCTAACCCCCCTAACCCTAACCCTAACCCTAACCCTAACCCTCTCACTTATCCGGACTGGTTACTCACGGTTCCCTTACACGTTGCACAGCGATATATTGTAGCACGGACTCCTATTGTAGTTTTAGAGTCTTTGCGTTACCGTGCTACAATACACGAAATAGATTGCTCCCTGCCGCGTGAAATTGGACTCCATCTTAGCGTGGGATTTAAGTATATGCTCCCCTCTAAGTTTAATACAGATTTAATCTGGAAAGCCTGGGACGATTTTGTCGATCGTTTACGCTGGTCCTGTTTTTGGAAGGCCCAGGCACAAGATGGAGTAGAAGACAACTTCGATCCAGACTATTACGTCCGGCCTATTTCGCGTAAGCGATGCGGACCTTTAGATTGGGCATTCGAGCACGGCATCAAATGTGGTGGTAGGGCTATCGTTTCGATGGTCTCTCAGATACCTTCTGATGTCCAGACCGGTGGGTCCTCTGTACCTAGAGCGCCTCCGCCCCCGATCTCCGTGCTTAAAAGCTATTTGACGTCTCACGAGCTCGTCGTCTTAGCTACAGATAAAAACTTAGGTTGCGCTGTTGCCCCGCGCTCCTGGATCGTAGATAAAACTTACTCGCTCCTCAACTCTGAACTAGATTATGTTGAGCTTGGCCTTAATGATGTTCTTTCCATCTTGCGCCAGAAAGTTAGAGTAATGAATGAATTAAGTGACTGGGCGTCAATCAAAGACGTTCAGCCCCAACTTCCCGACTACTTTTTGAGTCAGCTGTCGGATGACGAAGAAGATCTCTTACGTCACCTCCCAAGGTTCTATGTGATACCAAAAATACACAAGACGCCGACGGCTGCTAGACCGATTATACCGTGTCACTCTGTAGTTCAAGGACCTGCAGGGAAGTTTGTATCCAAAATGCTGAGGCCGGTTATTGAATCGGCTCCGTACGTTATACACGGAACAAAAGACCTTAGTCTAAAACTTAGCAAATTATCGCTTCCGTACGTCAAGTTAGATGACGGAGTGCTGAAACGCCTATATATAGTCTCCGGTGACGTTGTCGCCTTCTATCCCAATGTGAATGTACCGCTTGCGCATGATTGCGCTATAGCCGCTCTCTCTCACTGGTTTAGTTTACAGGAAGACATAAGCATAGACAAAGCAGTGGAGTATCTCCATTTGTTTAGGGAATGTCTATCAGCAGCGGACGATAATTTAATATGTCAGTTTGACGGGAAATATTTCCGGCAGAAACGTGGTCTCGCCATGGGGGTAGCTAGTAGCCCCGATTTGGCAAATCTCTACGGAGTTTACCACGAGATGCGATCGGAAGTATTACAATCTCCCGATATAGCGTTCTACGGACGCTATATTGATGACGTCCTCGCATTGGTGTATGCTACGAGCGAAACCAATGCTGTTAATCTTTTAAGAGAGGGTCCAATTCACAGACTGTACATTGACGTGGTCAGCGTCTAGCCAATTTATGCCATTTCTGGATATGACACTATACTTTGATAGTAATAAGCGACTTCAAACGAAGCCGTACCGGAAACCGCTGAACCACTTTGAACGTATTCCATGGATCAGTTCTCACCCCTTGTATGTCAAAAAAGGCACATTCATCGGTGAGCTGAGCCGGATGGCCACGCTTAGCTCGCAATTTGACGATTTTGCGGATGCGTGTAAAGAAGTTGCGGACATTTATATCGCACGTGGCTATCCTCCGATGTTAATCGCTGCTTGGTTGAAACAAAACTATCAATCGCGGTGGGAAGCGAGATTACGAGAGAACTCGCCGCCACGGGCAGACGTGCTTGTCCTGAAAAGCGAATATAACACATCATGGGATTTCTTTAACGTTCGAAAACTAGAAGAACAGATGAAGAACGGGTGGTTGGAGGCGCTTCGCGCTTCGACCTTTGGCCGTGCCGATACGATCTTAGATCTACATCCGGCCGTGTCAAAAACCAAGTTTAAGAACGCCGTCTTAACCGACCTCCGCCAGAACGGTGGTGCACTGCCTCCGGGCTCTGTGTATCATTCTAGTATGGTAGGGGAAGGAGCGTACGGTCAATTCTACAGGCTTGACAAACTCGGTCTTCTTGATCGCCGATTCCTAGTGTCTAAAAAGAGGACTACGGAAATCTTAGATCTTGCTGCCGCATGGCGCAAATCTGTCTTGTCGCGTCACGACCGCCAAGTAGTTAAGGTCCTGCATCGTAAAGATGCTGATGACCGTGATCCATCACATCAAACTACCTTGGACATGTGGCTAAACATTTGATTACACCCTGATTCTGGGGCACACGTTCGTTCGATCCGCGGTTCTGGTTCGGCGGACTTTGTGTGTCCCTTTATGAGTGGTCGATAGGCTCTGCTGCCTTAGGTACGCTATCCCCACCGGCTTGGAAGTTCTCGGGTAAAATCCTGAGTTAAAAATCCTCCCGGTGTAGGTGGGGACTTAGTCCTGTAAATCCGAACCGTCGGGGTTCTTGGGTTCCGGGATCACCTAGGCTTGTATGTGGGTCCGCGCGCCTCTGGCGCGCATCCGATCGGCGTCACTCTCCAATACTGCAACCGCGTGCATGAGGGAGATTAGGGTTTTTCTTATGTTTTGTCAACTATATGTCATTTAGTCGTCTAGTTTCTACCTTGCGAGTGTTCTGATCCGTTCAGACGGACATTGCAATACACAATCGCGGTAAGCCTTAATATATCCGACATGGATTAACAACATACTAACCACGTATGTACCCCTAACCCCTAACCGCTAACGGACCTAACCGTGTTCTCACGCTCTGGGTTCTCAGGCTGGGAAGGGGTGTTTTTCCCACAGGTCACGTGTCGGCGCCAACTCGCTATATTAAGGTGCGCGCTTATCTATGTCATATGATAAGATAACTACTTTTAGAATTCACACATCCTGTCGCTCGTGTGCTGACAGGATACCTTGGTCCGGACCCAGGTGAGTTCTATCTACTCCGGTACTTCATCCACTCTTTATATTGGTAGTTATTTTTGTATTGTACCTCGTTCTTTGGAAACGAGGCAAGTAGTTTGTTAGACTTGACAGATGCTCGATGTCCGAGGTTTTGGCCCTTATGACGTATGGCACCTGACGAGTCTTTATAAGACGAAAGGGCCGGCTCGGAGGTTCCCCCTCCCAGCCCTTGTGCCCCGTCGTCGAAACTACTCGCTTCGCTCGTAGTTTCTCCTCCTCCCCTAACTGTGCTTCTCACGCTCTGGGTTCTCAGGCTGAGAAGGGGTGTTTTTCCCACAGGTCACGTGTCGGCGCCAACTCGCTATATTAAGGTGCGCGCTTATCTATGTCATATGATAAGATAACTACTTTTAGAATTCACACATCCTGTCGCTCGTGTGCTGACAGGATACCTTGGTCCGGACCCAGGTGAGTTCTATTTACTCCGGTACTTCATCCACTCTTTATATTGGTAGTTATTTTTGTATTGTACCTCGTTCTTTGGAAACGAGGCAAGTAGTTTGTTAGACTTGACAGATGCTCGATGTCCAAGGTTTTGGCCCTTTTGACGTATGGCACCTGACGAGTCTTTATAAGACGAAAGGGCCGGCTCGGAGGTTCCCCCTCCCAGCCCTTGTGCCCCGTCGTCGAAACTACTCGCTTCGCTCGTAGTTTCTCCTCCTCCCCTAACCCTTTTTGGGACATATTACGTCTTTCCTAATACAAAAGTGCCTATAATTTACACCCTACACTCCTTCATGCCTCTATGCGACATCACACTCGTTTCTAAAAACCCGCTCCATCATCATCTACATCATCAACACTCTTCTCCAATAATAGGAATTAGCCTGTACGCAGCTTTTTAGGATCCTGGTTCTCCTGAATAACATTTCGAGACGGCTAAACTAGTCCGGGAGGGGGCATTTGTCACTCCCGGGACAAGCTGGCTATTCTTTTTCGAGCATCAGCGTCATTGGTGAGATGTAAAAACAACTGATTACAGTAACTCGTTCTTTCAGGACACCAAAACTAAACCTTTGTAAAAAAAACAGTGTGATATTAACGTGGCTTCAATTTGTTCAGCATTTCAATGTCATGTGCAACTTGCATGATAAATTCCTGTCCCACCCCTTGAGGCCAACCAATTTCCATGTTCAAATCAGCGGGGTACCTACCCTCTCCTGCCTTCCCGCACTCATCAAAATCAATCAACATCACCTCACGATTCTTTTCCTTCATTCCTTCATCCATTCCTTCCTCCGGCTCCATTATTATAATGTTGGGCCCACGAAGATCGCCATGAACAATAGTTTCAGCATGAAGTAGTCTCAATGCTTCCTCCAACACGCTGCATTGAGAAGCTGTTAGCCGTTCCCTGTCTCCCAATCTTCTCCCGGTAACCCTGTCCATCACGACCATCTGCCGCCCACCATACAATCGCTTGCTCACATGATGTAACTTCGGCGCATACCCTTCGTTAGCCAGCAATTTGTGTGCGTCTTCATTGTAAGTTGAGGCAAATTTGACAATTACTTGGCGGCCGTCTTCAAGCTCTGCTTCATATACCAGCTTTTTGGGATACGGTTGGGAACAATATTTCCACCTCATCTCTGGCTCATCTTTTCCGAAGCGCGTGATGAATGGAAACTTGGAGAGGACCCACCGCATGTCGAGACCTTCATAATAGGATTTGAGTTCAGAGATGCCGGCTTCCAGTGCGGCAAACAATCGTATTGCCTTTGCCACCCGGCGGCTGTCATCGAGCGGAGCACCACCAAGCCAAATATACTCTGTGAGGGGTTCAACTATGAATTCGTCGAGGTATATGGCGCCAGCAATCATGATCCACGGGCCGGCGATAGCAACAAGGAAGCTGGGAAAATGACAAAATGGGACCATGCGTTCATCTAGTAGAGTTGTTTAACAATGACGTCAATCCCCGATAAGTTAATGAACGCCGTACGCTTTTTATCTGCCCAATATTTGCGATACGCGAGACTTGCTTGATTATAGGGATCTGCTTTCCCTGTCCCGATTTCATTTTTCATCTCTACAATTGCCAGAAACGCAGAGAACTCGCCACAGGACGTTTTAATAGTACCATCTCTTGAGACACCTGACTGCGTTGTTACATCGATGGGATGTCCCAGGATACTTGTCATCAGTGGCATAATTTTGGCTGACCGGGATGTTTCATCTTCATAAATGTTCGCGAAGCTATCTAAAAGCTCGGCCACGTTTTCGTAAATAACGGAGGCATGCGGACGAGGGAGATCTCGGCGGTTCAGGTGAGCGTGAAAAGTATTGAAAGCATCATGGTATAGGCCGACTGGACCCCCGGAATTCTTGGCTGGACGACCATTGTAGATCGGATTTTTCACCTGAAGTTTCAGAAATGACGTTACACACGCAGCTTTCGAAGGAGAAGGCTCCTTGGCTGCATCTCCGAAGACCCGTAATCGTTCTACCATATTTTGGTTGGGCAACAGCATGGCATTGAAATACTTGATACTCACTGCGTTGGAAATCATCCAGGCTTAGCCCCTGGAACAAGGAAGCCATGCGACTATCTGGTTGATACATATCAGAACATGACAGCCGCATTCCGCGAAGCAGATGAGGACAAACCAGAATCAATTTTTGTACGGTCGCTATCTGCAGTGGGAAGCATTGTGAGTACGAGACCGAGTACAAGAGCCGGATACGTACAGGGCTTCTGCACGATCAATCTCTCGTCATCAGACAGACGTTGGCTCGCTATCGCTGTCATGTCCTCAAGCACGATGGCCGTGTCGTCGGTGAAGCTGATCGACTCGGGCCCGTCGGTGGTGAATGGGTTTGGGTTAGTGCGCCGCCACACGATAAGTTTTCCGGTATCAACGAGACGAAGCTCATTTGACCACGCTTCCTTGACCGCTTTCTTGAAGTCTGCGACTTGGTACGCTGACACTACGTCAGCCCCGATGCGTTTTTTCTCGCAATCAACGAGGATATACGGGACCTGGCGATCGGTGTTCAGACGTATTACACCTGACGGAATGGGTCAAGGATGATCAAAAGAGAAGAATGGAATCGCACCAGCAACCTTCACAAGCAGAAGACCCCCCGCCGAGATTCTATATCTTGTAGATGTCCCAGTGACACGCAGATTATGTTGCTTATCCTTGACCATGTCCAGTACTTGAGCATGTTGCTTATCGTTGTTACTACTATCAATTCCTTCGGGGCACTTGTATACCTCGAGTTGATTATGACCAACACCACGAAGAAGAGTCGAATTGTCCCGTATGATCGCAATTCTCAAGTCATTGATAGATTGAGCATCGTTCTCCAGCTGGACGGAGCCATCTGGCACGAGAATCCTTTGATCATCGAAGAGGAGGTACCGGCCAACAGGACCGGGCGCTCAATGGGCGGATACCGGTTAGAGCCAAGCGGGATCGAAGAGAAAAGTGGATACGCACCAGAAAGCTCGACAAGCAGGATCGCCTCGACGGGGATGTTGATGCTTTTAATCTTTAGCATCTCACACGGTTTCGGCTTGGTCTCGAAGAATGCTTCGACTTCACTTTGGAGGGTTTGGCAGGACTCTTCATCTTCATCATGCAATGGAATTTTCGAGCGGTATAAGGTGAGCTGTTTGGTGTTGCGACAATGATCTTGCTCCTTCTCCTTGATCGCTTCCATCAACTCGCGGACATTGCGAGTGTTGTCTACTGTAACCTCCGTGACACCGGCTAGTATTCGGTGAGAATGGCTCACGAGCATGTAATGAAATGTTGTCTCTGTAAGAAGGCATCAGGGAGGAATGAGTGAGGAAAGAAAAAGCGTACGAGGAACCTCGATAATTAGTGTTCCCTTGACGTCTGGGACCGTCTCCTTTGGGCTCAGTTTGATAAATTGCTTATCCTGGAAAGTTTCGGAAACATTGTTTTGGAGACGTTCATCCTCTTCATCATCCAGCCAGATCTCTGAACTGTATACGTTGAGTCTCCTGGGATCAACATCACAACAGAGTTTATCATTCCGCTGGATCGTTTTCTTCAACTTGTCGACATTGAGGGTCTTGTTAACTTCGATAGAAGTGATGGGGGATAAGATTATGTGGGATTGGTCGACAAGCAAGTACCAAAGGGTTATACCACTGTCGGCCATGGTGCAGGTGTGTGGCGGCCGGTAACATGGTTCAACATGGCCTATGATTAATATTGTTTGCTTGTTTTTATCGAGTACCTCGCCTATCAATACTACATGCTGCTGACTCTAATGACTCAAAGCAAACTGTCGCGCATGACTGCGTGCCAGAATTGTAAGGAGTAGCGGGGCTGCAGTATCTCAGCTAACATTAGAAACTGCCTCAAATAACGTGTGACTAGCTCAGTAAAAAGCAGGGGGGGGGGGGGACCGCGTCACTGGCAGTGGCTGGATCACCGGGAACCCGATATATATAGAACTCTGTGAGTAATACGCACTCTTGGCAACAAAGTATTTCAACAACAATATTGATATTACCGCTCTCCGAAGTGAGATATAAGACTTATTTGATTGCCTGTAGTCTCTAACATAGCCTGTAGGCGCGTGGACAGTACTTTGATTAGTGTTAACTGGGAATGTGCTTTAGGTCGCCAATGAAATTCATTCCCTATAGTAAACAATTTCACGCCCACTGCCCTGAACTCGATTTTAAAATCCGCGTTGACAGAAGAATATTGAACGCTGCCACCTACCAGTGTACCGATAACTCTTTGTTCATCCGTCAGGACGCCCGAAGCAAGGGGCCGTCTCGCATCTTTTGAAAGATAGCCGCCCATACACGTCGTTCAAGAAGCATAGTCCATAGTCATCCAAATTATGGCCCTCATTAGTTATTATTTCTTCGTCACTGTCATCAACCCAATCTTCGTCTTCATCTCCGACCTCAATTTTTCAATGGCTTCGTTCCCTGAATTCATTCATTAATATCTCCACACAGTCACTAGGTTTCTCAACGTACCCTGAACCAAATCACGATTCTCGATTCCGTCATCCATCCATTGACCTTGCGGCTCGTCATTCCTGAACTCGAACTCGAACGGCCAAAACCCTAGCTACCTCTGTCTGATTGAAAATCAAGCATTGTAATCGATTCCAAGGAAGAATTGGAATCAAAGTGACCCATCTCGGGAAACAAAAAACATTTTTGTCCCGAAGTTTTGTAATCCATTGAGTCGAGTAACTATCAGCTGGTATCCATCTGCAGATATCTTTTCCCCAATCATCGTATGGAACAGGTCGGGGGTCTTCGTGGTATGAAACAAAGTCCCCGAATGGATTGAGGCATTCTACAAGGGAGCTGCGATGAACAAAGAGAAAGAATTGACGAGCCATTTGTATGGGGTGAGGAATGTTAGGAATTATACGGAATTCACGTGAACGGATACGGATGTTGGAAATAGCTATAGCACGGTAGGGGTCAGGATGAAAGGGCTTCCGAGAATAACAGAAGCTGCTGGTGGGATTAGGCTCAGCCCGACATTCAATAGTATCGATGCCAATGTTATCCTCTGGGCAAAGCGCCGGGAGTGCTAATTTGAAAAATGGTCGGGTAGGTGCATCAGACTGTTCTTTCGGGACGCGCCAGTATTCGAAGGTCGCGAGTCATGAAAACATCTTGGGTAACGAATATTAGGCCCGAACAAGTCTGATAGAGTGCCCTAAAGCTCTAAGGAAAAGTAAGACAAGTACTATGGCGCGAATAGATACATTTAATCACCATTTTGAGGACACCACTTTTCCAGTCATAGATGAACATGCGATCGTCGGGTTCATGATGACTATCGTTGTACGCGAGAATAAGAACCAGGTTGTCCCCAACGATCTCTATTCCAAGTGCTGGGCGACTCCACTCCAGCTGCGTTACTGAAATTACTGGTCGCTGAGCTTCTGGGTGAGACAGTGCCGTCGAAACTTTGTAGAAATGCAGGCGAATGTCGAAAAGATTTCGTTGTGATGTTGTTTGCTCACGGTCCTGAGGTTGTCTTCAGAATGCAAGTCAACGAAAATGATTTAAATGATACTAGCAGAGACTACGCACATAGTGATAACAGCAAGAAGGTCATTCTCGTACACATTCAACCCCATATCAATGATTGTATGCTTCATACGAACTTCTTTCGCCCTCCACTCAATTTCTTCATCGTTTGGGAGGTCAACTTTGTCGGGAAGGTACATACAATGAATTTTGATTCTTTTCCTTAGTCGAGCATCGATACCCTTGGAGCGGTTTTTCTTTTCGAGTAAAGACAATCATTCGTGGATAGACAATGAGCAATGAGGATTGTCCACCTGTTCCGATAAAAGCAGCTGGACGAGGTATCGAACTTCAACCGAGTCTGATATGAGGCTGCGGGTGTTATGATTGACTTGCTTGCATACGAGGATTGATTGGAGGAAGAAAAAGGATTACTTGGGCCAGTATCTCTGGCGGGAGTTGCAGCAGCATGAAGTTGGTGGTCGAAGCGGAGAAAAACGCATCTGACGATTACAACAATGTTTATTGAATTCGATTATCTACGCAGAAAACAGTGTGATAACAAGTAATCGACGACAGCTCTGTATACAAATACAAATATACTGACTCCGACTCTCAATCCATTATCCTGTCACTCTGGCCACTCTGGCCATGTCTGCTCTTCCATCTGTTTCCAACGTTAACTTCGACTCAGACGGCACCCGCACCTGGAAGTTTCTTCTCAAGGCTGAGGATGCCGCTCTCACCGAGCGGCCATCTCAAACGAAATACAAGGATCACCTTGTTGGCGTCCGCGTACTGGGGTGGTTTATGAAAGACTTTTGGGACCACCCATCTCACCGATTTACGGATGGAGGAACGATGATTGGAAAATTCAGCCAAGCGCCATCAATGTCGACTCGGGTCAAATTATCGAGTGTCCCAAAATCGAAAATAGGAAAGTGCTCTGTTTTACGTTTGTATGTTATGATCAAGGTCTCGATCATGGGAAAGGAGGAGCTGTTGAGCCTTGATATCCAAGTCGATATATAGTTCGAGCCATAGAGATGGAAAGCCTTAACTTTCCGCGTCGTATCCAAAGTGAGGAGAGTTTCGATAACTGAATGAACATTTCTACCACCATCATCGGCATGATCATGATCGCGCCCGCCATCAGATACGCAAATGGTGACGTTCGGTGCGCGGGCGATACAATGTTGAAGCAGGGACGAGACCTCGCCACTTGCTTTGGATTCAGTTATGTGGAGCGGTATCCTATTCCACAACTCTGGTGTGCCAAAGGCAAAGTAACGGAAATGAGGTGATACGGAGCTCAGAACCAAAGCCCGCCGAAGGCATTCCCGGTAATAACCAAAGTTTGAACGACCGTAGCTTTCTGGACCGACGACTAGCTGGAATATGTAAGACATGACCTCGATAGGAAGAGTGTCGATTGGCGAGAGCTGATCGCGCAGCTGTAAAGAGCGACGATTGAGAGTCGACTCGGAAATAGGGTGATCGGGTGGGTTGAGTGGCTCGTTGATGGGGATTATCTCTGCCCGCTCGCTTGCAAAATGGGGAACTGAGCATGAGCGTAGATGGTTGCATTGAGCAAGATTGACTGTGGATGTCATACGGTCGACGACGGTGCAGTGGACCCTGTGGGGGGATGAGATGGAGGCTACTGTTGAGTGGCTTTGGTGATGCAATCTCGCTTATTCCCTGTCATACAATTGAAATAGCTGACTAGCCACGACGTTGCCCCTCAAGTAGGATGAGATTGAAGACAGCGTCTTCAATGATGTGCCAGTAATAGAGAAGGAAATCATCACGGCCCTCGAGGCGAACGAAGTCGCGAATACCTCAAGGAGGGTTCAACTATGGGAGAGAATTATACGTTCACTAGTAATGAAATGTCACAGTGATGAAGTTGTATACCGTGGGAACCTGATCATTGACCTGTAAAACATATCAGAACGGCGCAGCCACACCCAGAAAGAACGACCATGGTTGCGCCGTCGTACCCAAAAGCTCGTCGGCGGCTCGTAGGCCAGCCTCTCCTCTATGCCATCTCTATGTTTGCCAGTCTCGGCGTATTTCTGGTGAGTAGTCGTCGCCGCTCAGCGTCCAGTCGCCTGACAGGACCCGCGTAGTTTGGTTACGACCAAGGGTCAGTGAATGAGTTCTCAACCTATGACTATGATTTACCAGTCACTTTTTCAGTGTCATGTCCGGAATCATCACTGGTCCCCACTTTAACAACTTCTTTGCTCGACCGAATGCGCTTCAGGTTGGAACGATGGTCGCCGTCCTCGAAATTGGTGCCTTCGGTGAGCTTCCTCGTCTCTCCCTGCACGGAATATAAACTTGAGACTGTGAACGTACAGTAACATCAATCGCTGCCGGACGTATTGGTGATATCATCGGTCGAAAAGGAACGCTTTTCGTCGGTGCGGTCGTTTTCAGCATCGGAGGTGTCATCCAGACATTTACCTTCGGTTTCTGGACTATGGTACTTGGCCGTGTCATTAGTGGCTTCGGTGTGGGTCTCCTATCGTGAGTCTCATTCTTCTCTCTGTCCCCCCTCCTCCCCACTCATTTCTCCTTTTCATAGCACCATTGTTCCTATCTACCAAAGTGAAATATCTCCCCCCAGCCATGCAAGTCCTCATCGGTGGCCGCCGTATCCAGAAATCTGATATCTTAGACAGCGAGGTGCTTTAGCGTGTGCAGAGTTCACTGGAAATGTCTTTGGCTATGCGTTTTCTGTTGTACGATTATTTCCCCCTGGGCTAACCGTTGATTGAGTTTAACTATCCTATGCAGTGGACGGATTATTTTTGCTCATTTATCGACTCCGACTCTTCATGGAGAATACCCCTTTTCTTTCAATGCATCATCGGCATTATTCTAGCATTGGGCTCGCTAGTAATGCCTGAAAGCCCAAGGTCCGTGTCACGACTACCACCAAGTTGCTTTACTTACTTTGATTTAGGTGGTTGATTGACAATAGTCGAGATGAGGATGGCTTGCGCGTGATAGCTGATCTTCATGGTGGAGATCTCGACAATGAAAAGGCCGTTTTAGAATTCGAGGAGATTAGGGAAAAGGTTCTCCAAGAGGTGAGCCTCTTCCTACGTCTTCCTTTCTCGTTATGGGCTTAAAGCGTTCTGATTAGCGCGAATCTGGAGTCGAGAGAACATATAGAATGATGTGGCGGAAATACAAACAACGTGTTCTCCTCGCAATGTCTTCACAAGCTTTTGCGCAGCTCGTAAGTAGTCTTACTTTCCATTTCGAAATCATTACAAACTTGAGTACGATCAGAACGGTATCAATGGTATGTCAATCATAAATAAGCAGTTCAAATTACCTGACATTCCGGGTCCGCCAGTGATATCATACTATGCTCGTGAGTGCTGTCATGTCCTTCTAGAGAAGCCTCCTTACTCATTCGTCTCGAATCAGCTCGCGTTTTTGAAGGTAGTTCTTTGTCATCCGTGCGATCGTTTGATTGTTGACATTCCTCAAGAGGCCGGTTGGGTTGGTCGTGATGCCATTCTAATGACAGGTATCAATGCCATCGTATATCTTCTCAGTACGCTTCCACCGTACGATCCTCAAGTTTCTCTCTTGCGTTTTACTGATCGTTTTAACGGCTACAGATGGATACTTGTAGACCGATGGGGCCGTCGCCCTATTCTGTTATCAGGAGCTGCCATAGTTAGTCGCTCAAAAATTGGTGTGAATTGAATACTAAAAGAAGGCTACAGATGAGCTTATCGTTATTTGCCACTGGATACTGGATATTTCTGAATAAATCCTGGACTCCAAATGCGGTCGTAGCCTCAGTCGTACTATTCAACGCTGCTTTTGGTTACAGCTGGGGCCCTATTCCGTGGCTATACCCACCAGAGGTTAATCATACATTCGAGAAACGCCTGTAATCGATTCTCATGTCTCCATAGATTATGCCACTCACCGTGCGGGCGAAAGGTGTTTCGCTTTCGACCGCTACAAACTGGGCGTTCAATTTTTTCGTGGGTGAAGCGACACCTTACCTTCAAGAACATATCGAGTACAGATTGTACTACATGCATGGGTTTTATTGTATTTGTAGTTTTATCCTTGGTATGTCCCAGCGTTAGAGATCTTGACCTGAGCCTCTAACTGATTATCTTCCAGTCTATTTCTGTATGTTTACTGCCCGCTCCCATGTTAACTGTGTCTCTGACTTCATTTTTCCGAAGTGTATCCCGAAACTAAAGGTGTTCCACTCGAAGAAATGGACCTGGTGTTCGGTGAACGTGAGTCGTTCTCCCTTATTTATAGAAAGATGCCTTAGTAGCCTCGCCCAGAACCTTTCCGAGATCATATCCCATTACGCTCGTCAATGGAAACATCACCTATTTCAGACGAACGCAGATACCCGCCAAAACCACTTGTCCCTCCAAATCGTAAGCGAGGCTGGTTCTCGAGACTGCTACGAAGACCTCCGAGTCAAGGTAGAGAGACGCCTGAATATAGGACCCTACCCGGACTTGCGGATGATGAAGAGGAGCTTAGACGATTTAAAGTGGACGAAGACGACGAAGAGGAGTCAGAAGAGTATGAAATGGTTGGAGGACAAAAACATTATGGCGGTAGTGGTGGTAGCCATTCTCAAGACCAACGCTGAGGTTTGACGTTTGAATTTGAGTTTTTGAGGTTTCCGGGACTGACTGTGACATTTTTTTCCTTATCTATCCACAAGCATTTATTCTAAGCTCTGAATATGCAACTCTGCTGTCGCATGCAGTATTCTACCCTGTCGTTTGCTATCATAAATATTAGTTGCTATACAAGTATTAATTTACTTTTTTAACTGATGACTTGCCGTCAAACCAGACGGTGTTTCAGAATCATTTCCGTTGGCAAGTGCGCCGGTGCATCACAAAGTTATTGAGCCATAGAACAACGATGGTCCAACATGGCCAACTGTTTCGGCGATGACAACGGCGACGGCTTGAGTTTTGAATACCAGCATTTTTTGCAACGGAAGAGGAAAACTCATCTTTGACTGACTCAAAATAAGATTATTCCGGGGCGGACTCTGGGGAGTCGCTTGCACCTCTAGAGGCATGCAAACAAGTCCCCTTGCTTTAGGCTATACGCAATCTCAACAACTGGTAGATATAGCATTGAGGACTCCGTAGCTTCGAGTACCGTAGGCAGACGTCAAAGATGGCCTCTGGATATGATTCCAGGGGTCTCTTCCGAACTTCAGTCTGGAATGAGTTTACGGATACGAGAACTGTCCACCAAAGGCCGTTAAAACAATCTAGAATTTATTTCTGGTTTTTTTCAAGCTGCGAGAATTCATCAACTAGCTCATTGTTTTTAAAATTAATAATAGGATCTCCCTCCGTTGTGATGTATCCAACTAGCAGGCTGCTGCTCAATTCGCGCGAGAGAAAGTCAATTGTCTACGGGCAGACAACAATTCCAACCACATCCGACAACCAATGCACACTCCCAACCAACGGACATATATTCTGATAGTTCACAAAGCATCATGAGCACGGCTACTAATTCCATCTAGTGCACTTCATGTGCCAGGCCAGGTGGGGAAGTTCCACTAGGCGGTAGTGCCAAGGTCAAGGACACACTTCAAAATAAAAATCCTCAGGCCGACCTTGACGTGTCAAATTGGAACAGGAGTGGCTTCTTCTTCCGGTGGGTTTGTTTTTTCGCAATGTTTTCCCTTCCTTTACTTGAATTACAAACGTCTTTGAGGCTCAACCGGCCATGCATCCACCCTCCGAATGACTTTGCTCCAAATTAATGGACAGGGCATCAAGCTTCAAAAAGCTGCTACATACAGGGTTAGGAGGGTTAGGAAAAGGGCGATGTAACTAATGATCAATACGTGAGCATTGAATGTCGCACGACACATCAGCAGTGCAGAGATGGAAAGACTATACAGAATACTTGGTACGTCTGTCAAATAACATTCGATACCAGGCAGCCACTGGCTTGTTCTAAGAAGGAACCGTCGATTGAGATCCAATCAAATTGATGGATCAGGGTCGATTGAACTGGAACGCCAACAAAACGAGAACAACAACTGCTTTTGTTTCGTTATGAGTATTTCGATTGTTCCATGGCAGGGGTGAAAAACAACAATAAGTCTCATCCGATGCATTCGGTACTGCGCAGGATGCCTGACTTCTGTCCTGGGGTTAGGAAGCTGATCAATGAATTGACTGACTGACCTGCATAAGGTTACCCTTATGGAAGAGGGCTCACGAAGGTTGCACCTTGAACTTCGTGAGTGTCCGACGCCTCACATATGACACAAATGTATCAAGCTAATATATCATATGTACTTGAAGCTGCAAATTTTGACATTCCCCTCATTAACCCTAGTAAAGTCAAACTTGGGTTATTTATCTACGGGTCCGTGATTCGGAATTTCACGGCGTTAAAATGCTCCGCTCTTTGATAAGTATACAAAAGTTGAAATTACTCAATATCTTCGTGTCGACACGCTATGTCAATTGGATGCAGGGACTTAACATACAAAGCCAGAACTTCGGGAATGACAGCGGCGAAATTGTGGCGAGTACCGTCGTGGTTCACTGCATGAGAAAAGTTAAGTAATTTTTTGACCGCGAGAGATTCCATGTACTTCAACTGTTACAAATATTTTTCAAGGAGACAAAGGCATACATGAGACGCTATGAGAATAGGACAGGGCGCAAGGCTTCTGAGAGCATCAAGGGGAACATATACGCGATTTAGGGACGTTTGAACTTCTAGCGTATGTTCTTAGCCTAGGCAGCGTGGCCCCTTCTTCCAATAAGACCATGTGTGTTAGAATAACAAGTGACAGAACTTTGACAGCCACCGTGGAGTGTGAGTCTGTTCAAAAAGAATGTGGCGAATCAAAAAATCGGACCATGATGTTGATAGGTTCCTCCAATGTCACCATGTCTCAATCGAGGTTGTTGCCACGAGAGTAGTGGTCAGCCATGCCTGTTGCATTACTCCCGAGGTTTACTGAACAGTGAAGCACGCATACGTATTATGTCTGAACGCGACAAATCTTGTTAACGAGGACCTAATTCTTGCAGTGTTCAAGCAATCGTGCACGTTCTGGTTGATGGAACAAAGATTCCTTGTTTCACAACTAATGGTTGCTTGACAATCCGCTGCCGAACGGCGGTGAAAGGGCAATTGAGATAATACCAATCAATGTCGAGACTCGAGATCAGTATCCAGCTCCTGTACGAGATCAAGGGGCGTACTGTCCTACCGGTTATCTCCGGAATTTAATCGCTGCTTCGCTTTCCTTCCTCAACGTAAATAGACTACTCGTCATAACCATTCACAAAATCGCTGCGGCTCCCAGCAGCAGTTCTGAAATACAAGGGAAGAATGAGACAAGAGGACATACATACTTATATCATGTGTTCGTTGCCATTCGTTGCCACCGACACGAGGTCTCCTAAGCGATTATCAATCAAATTATGGGGTGGGAAAGAGAATTTCAACCCGGGTGCAGACTCGATATCGACCCGCAATATATATTTGCTTCAAATGGATGAGTGATCTGTCTAATAAGAGCGCGTTTCCCGTGTGAGCAGAGGAGATTTTTTCCCTCGCTCCTTTCGACTTTCAGCCAAATAGCGCGGATTGTTCTTTACTTTAAACTCGAGCGTCAGGGTATGTATCACCTTTCGACCTTTCATCCATTCACTTTCGAATACTCCTCGTTCACAGAATTAACGCTATATTCTCTCGTCGGTTCTACCGATTCAACACACTCGTTTAATAATTTATCGCAAAGGCTTACCAGCCATCGAAACCATCTATTGGCTATACCATCTCCAATCGTCTAAACAATGCCCACATTCGTTGCGCATCACCAGCTGCATCGTGGGATGGTGCGTCGTTCCAATCCCACTCGACGTGAACCTGGCCTGCTCGATTCCATTGTGGACCCAATCGTATCTGATGTGGTGAACCCCGTCGTAAACAAAGTTGCCAGCTCCGTCGTGGACCCTGTCGTGAATAACGTTGTCAAACCCATAGCGACTCCTCTCTTGAAGGTCGCGTCTTCCGTCGTGGCGCCCATTGTGGCGCCCCTAACTCAGGGCGGAAACTCTAAACCAACTCAGGCGACCCAACCTCCTCCGCCCGCCAACACACCGCCGCCTGCGACGTCTCCATCAGGTGGTTCACCAGGGGGTGGCAATGGTGGAGGGGCGGGGGGTGGTGGGAATGGTGGTGGCGGAGGCAGCAGTGGAAATGGGAATGGGACTGGTCATAGTGGGGGAGGGAACAATGGAAATGGGCACTCTGGAGAAAATGGGAATGGAAATAGTGGAGGAGGTGGGCATGGAAGTAGTGAAGGAAGTGGGAGTGGAAGTAATGGTGGGAATGGAAGTAGTGGAGGAAACGGAGGCGGTAGCGGAACTGGAGGTGGTGGCGAGAGTGGTAATGCGAATGGTAATGGAGGCGGTACTGGAGGTGATGATAGAAGTGGTACAGGAACTGGAAGTGAAGCTGGCCCTGTGAATAACAGCAGCAGCGGAGGCGTGCCTGGGGGTGGTACCGATGACTCCGAAGGCGTAAGCAGCATAGGTTTAGGTCAAACACCTACCGGTACGAGCGACCCAGCCGCATCGTCCGGGTCCGACTTCCTTACTACCGGCGGAAACGTACCTGTGAACGCAGGTGGCGACCCAAATGCAGCTGCTCCAGATAGTAGCACCAGTGGGCACGGAGATGATTCTGCGACTGGCTCTACGGCTTTTAATCCTGGCCCAAGTGGAAGCGGAACGTCTGCGACGGGGATCGGGAATGGAAATGGCGGGAGCGGTGTGGGGAGTGGAAGTACCGATGGGGCTGGTGTTACAAGTGGGCAGAAGGGTGGATTGTCGGGAGGGGCAATCGCTGGAATCGTTGTCGGCGTCCTCTTGGTTGTTGCGATCGTCTTGATCCTAATGATCCGTCGCCAGCGTAAGCGTAGTAAGGCACGCCGACACAAGTCGTGGTTTGCTCGAAACGGGGCCTCGTCGGTGTACAACGATGGCACGCAGTTTAATACGGTCATTGGACACAATGGTGTAAGGACGAGTGTGAGGAGTAGCTTTGAAACGACGGTGGATCACAGCCAGACTCCTAGACAGGAGTTGGATTTCGAACAAGTTCCAAACTTACCTCCGATGGCGCAGTTGCGTGGGGATCCCGTGCTGCTGGTCAACTTGGACACGCCAGCTACTGGTCTGCAGGACGCATTTACGAGTCATGATTCACCGAGTATGTCGAGACGGTTCTCAATCGGGACTGCGACGAGCAGCGTTGGGGATGGTGATGGAAGCCAATGGCTCACCGTCAATCCGAGAATGGGACTAGGAGGTGGTCAGAATTCACCGATGTCCGTTCGTCTATCGTCACCTGTCGAAGCATTCGCATTTCCCAGGCCGCCCACTGATGTGAGTGGGAGTGATTATAGTTCGTTGACTATCGCATCTCCTAGTGCGAAGTCTGGCATTCAAGATATGCCAGTCTTGCCGGTGCCAAGTCTTTCAGTGAATCCTTTCGATGATCCCAGCCCTTCGGTAGCCAGTGCTTCTGCCGGTAAGACACGGAAGATTCTTAAACCTATCAATGTCGCTGCCGCCAACCCGTTCGCGGATCCGTTGCCCAATCTTCCGGTAGAGCCAAATACGCCCAGTGCAGTCCATCCCGAGTTCCAGGAGGTGGAGATGATAAGGAGGCCTTTCGTTCCGACTCTGTCGGATGAAGTAATGGTCGAAGTTGGAGACAAAGTAAAGATATTGCAGATGTTCGACGACGGGTGGTCGTTGGTGGAAAAGAACCCGGTCTTGTCTATGGATTCGAAGGAGACAGATAAATCGCCCCAGGTAGGGCTGATTCCCATTGACTGTCTGCGCAGCGTTGGACTTGATGTAAATGAATTTATTGCCTCAAAGCGGGTCAGCAGCTATTCGGAGACGAGCAGCAGAAGGGGCACGCTTGCTCCTGCTGCTGATAGCGCTGGGTTGGCGTTTTAGTGCGACTATGTTTGTTGTTATACTCTGTTGTTTGTTACCTACTTTGTTTGTAAATATCACAAACACTTTCTGTTGCTTATCTCCCGACCAAAAAATGGCGGAATACGACCTGTCGAAAAGAATTATCGCGTACTTGGACAGGCATCTCTCATTTCCACTGCTCACCCACCTCGTAGAGACCCACCTCTTTCCTGCAGAACAGGTCACCCAGGCCCAGTATGAACTCGCTAGGGGAACAAACATGTTTGACTACGCCGTCACACTCTTCCAGCAAATTCACCCCGATCAGCAAGTTCCACCGGGTGCGTTGTTCCATCGTTTGGTTTGGTTCACTATTTCACCCATTTTGAATCCAGAATTTGAGGAAAAAAAGCAAAAAGCGGTCTCGACCCACGAACGATTGCAGCAAGAAGCTCTTGCTGTGCTCAACGTCATCGAGAACCCTGATGTCGCACAAGCCCTGCGCCAGGACAAAAACCAAAACCTTCAGTTTTTGAAGGACAACTACAACGTATGTCGAGCCATTCCTCCATCGAGTCAACTCTCTATACACTGACCCATATCAGCTCACTCTCGCACAAATCACTGCGCTCTACAATTTTGGCCAGTTCCAATACTCGTATGGCAACTACAGTGGCGCCGCAGACTATCTATACCATTTCCGCGTCCTTTCAACCGACGCCGACCTCACAACTTCTGCTCATTGGGGCAAACTTGCCTCGGACATCCTTACCGGCAAGTGGGATACGGCGCTGGAAGAATTGAATACCCTTCGTGATCTCATCGATTCCCGTTCTTCTGCATCTATATTGGCCGCAGCCGCTGCTGCCACCGCCTCTGGTGCACCACACGATAAGGCTGAACCCGCTTTGGTTCAGCTCCACTCCAGAACCTGGTTGGTTCATTGGTCGCTCTTCATTCATTTCAATCACGCTCAAGGACGAACCTTGCTTCTTGAAACTTTCCTTGCTCCTACATACCTCAACACCATTCAAACCGCCTGCCCTTGGATTCTTCGATACCTCACTGCTGCAGCGATCTTGTCCAGAAAGGTTTCTTCCACATCTTCAGCTTCAAACCCCGTTTCGTCACGGGTACGCAACGCGATCAGGGAAGTAGTCAAGGTAATTCAACTCGAGGAATATCAGTATTCCGATCCCGTCACCGCATTTTTGAAGGAGCTCTATGTTGAGTTCGACTTTGAGGCGGCACAGCGAGAGTTGAAAAAGGCCGAGGAGGTAGTGAAGAATGACTTCTTCTTGGGAGACTTTCGAGAAGAATTTTTGGATAACGCGAGATATTTGATCAGCGAGGCTTACTGCCGTATCCATCAGAGAATCGATATAAGGTAATCCGGTGGTTCTCAAATTATGCCGTTTTCACTAAAAAAAAGTCTTTTCACAGGGACCTCTCAGAGCGGCTGAATTTGACCCCGGATGAAGGCGAAAAATGGATCGTTAATCTGATCAGAGGAACGAGGATGGGTGCCGACGCTAAGATTGATCTCGAGAAGGTATGTGTCTTCGTTCTGTATGAATTAAATACATCCCAATACCACACCCAGAACATAATTGAAATAAATCGACCTGCACTTCCGGTATATCAATCTGTTATCGAAAAAACTCGGGGGCTTGCTCTTCGTACTCAAGCCCTTGGGGCCGCAATATCCCGTTCCGGTCAGAATCATTCCCAGTCACAACAACAGCAGCCTCAACAGGACGGTGGTGAGGCCAAGCTGGAGGGTCAACTGCCTATCGTAGTGAATTGAATCCACCAAGTTGGAAACGTTAAGGTCGGCATGAGGAATGAAACGATTGTTATCTCCAACGTCGTCGGTGCCGCTTGCGACACCTGAAATGTACTTATTTGGGAGTCGTGGCTGTGATGTACATCCGCTGTAGACTATTTTTCAATCTTCCACGCCACTTGTTTCTTTGGGCTATTCATAGACCTTTCTGTGCGGACTCGGGCGTGGTGCTGTCTTCGATATATAGAATTATTTCGAAGTCCAGGATGCTACTTTGTCTATCTGGATAGGTAAAAAAAAATCAGAGTGCCGATGCAAGCCTTGATAATGCAATTTGTATGTCACTTGGGTGACACAAATGTCAAACATTTTATATGAAGCTCCAAAAAATGGAACTTCTATGTGACTTCTGCGGTGATGGTGATTTTTCCTGGTGAAGCGGTATAACCAATGATGGAACAGCATTTTTTAGGTGCTAGCCGACAACTGGCCCTATTTATTCGACTACATATGATTCTTCTGTTCCTCCATTCTACCCCTTTCTCTCATCCTCCCCCCTTTTGCTCCACCTGGTGCTCGTCAGCCTTGCTGTTATGCCAGAATTCTCGAGCACGGTTATCCGTCTTTTCGAGAGAGTGTCTGAACAAGTACGTCACATCGTCTTCTGTGAAGTACTAACCCAGCTTCTAACTTGGAGATTGTTCTCCCACTTCGTCCGCGTTCTTTGCCATGTTGCGTGTCCTTCGATTTGTAGGGTGGCCTACTGAGTGGCCAGGATCCCACAGCTGTTAACCTTGAAGATCCTATTCGTTTATGGATCATTCAAGTTGGTGAGTTTCATTGAACAGATCTATGTACTGTTTTTTTTTTTTTTCATGATTAACGCCGGTTTTTGCAGGTATCATCGTATGCACAGCCAGTCTTCTCTCGCTGTTGTTGAGGAAGCTGCGTCAGCCCAAGGTTATTGCCGAAGTGCTTGGGGGCATCATCCTCGGTAAGAACCACCCTTGTGATTGAAATCAAGGGTTCTCAAATTGCCATATAGGTCCAACTGCCTTCGGTTAGCAGCCTCGACTCGTCATGCTCAGCTATTCTTGTTATTCATTTTCCCCACTCTTTTATCTCCAGGTCGCATCCCAGGCTTCACCCAACATATCTTTCCCGAAGCATCAAAGCCATTTCTCGACCTCGTTGCTACAATTGGTTTATGTCTTTTCCTGTTTCTCGTTGGGCTCGAAATCGACATTGGCGTCATCAAGCGTAATGCCAAGCTGTCCGCGGCAGTCGCCCTAGCGGGAATGGCCCTTCCGTTCGGATTCGGGGCCGCCCTCTCGGTGCCAATATACAGTCGATTCATCAATCAGGACGTCGAATTTACTCATTTTATGTTGTTCACGGGCGTTGCCTACTCTATCACGGCTTTCCCAGTCTTGTGTCGTATCTTGACCGAGCTGAAATTATTAGATACAACTGTGGGAATCATCGTTCTGTCTGCTGGGGTTGGAAATGACATCGGTAAGGTTTTTTTCTCATTGATAACGGAATGAAGAGTGACGGCATGTTGACTTCTTTTAATTTCAAGTTGGCTGGACACTGCTTGCGCTTAGTGTCGCCCTTGTCAATGCGGGGTCCGGACTCACAGCTCTATACATTCTCTTGACCTGTGTTGCATTTGCTCTCTTTCTTCTCATCCCAGGCAAGGTGGCCTTCAGATGGCTAGCAAGGGTGACTGGATCCAGTACGCTTCTTCTTTTACATGGCCTACTCCTTTATGTACTCAATACTTTGATCTTCATTAGTTGAAAACGGCCCGTCAGTCATGTTCATGACTTTGACGGTGATGGTGATGTTGGGCTCGTCCTTCTTCACCGATATTATTGGCGTGCACCCCATCTTTGGTACGGTTTCATATGACTATGTGTAACACGAATATTAATCATTTGCCTATTAATGATCTGCCACGTTGTAGGAGCGTTCCTCACAGGCCTTATCGTGCCGCGTGAAGGGGGTCTTACCATTGCACTTACAGAGAAGCTCGAGGATATGGTTACCATTATTTTCTTGCCCCTGGTACGCACCTCGTCTTTTAATTTCGCCTGTAGTCATCTGACTATAACCCCAGTATTTTACAATTTCCGGTCTTTCCACCGATCTTGGACAATTGAACAATGGTATGCTTTTCCTCCAGGTTATCATGAAAGGAGTGTTTAACTATCCTTCCAAGGTGTCACTTGGGGTTTCACCTTTGCGATCATGGCGCTCGCGTTCACCGGTAAATTCGGTGGCTGTACTCTGGCAGCTCATTATGCCGCAAAGTTCAATTGGAGAGAGTCGGCTACCATCGGATCATTAATGAGTTGCAAAGGGTACGCATCATCTCATCCAACCTTTCGTCCTACGTTGCGCTGATATGTCCCAAGTCTCGTGGAGTTGATCGTCCTTAACGTCGGTCTTCAAGCCGAAATCCTCTCTACTCGCGTTTTCTCTATGTTTGTCCTTGAAGCTCTCGTTCTGACATTTATGACTACACCACTCGTAACGGTGCTCTATCCTCCGGAATATCGCACGCGCATTGCCAGAGCTGGTGTCAACACGAACAACGCTTCAGGTGATCCGGAAAACGGCGGCCAGAAGTCGAAAGGAAAGGATGGTAAGAGGGAAAAGCAGAGCTCATCTCGGAGGCTGCCCACCGAGGCTGAGAAGTATGGGAAGGGAGAAAGGACACGATTCAGTGTTGTTCTGGATAGGATTGAGCATCTTCCTGGAGCGATGGCTATTGCCCAGTTGCTTAATCCTCTGGTTCAAGGTTTCGATGACGATCGGGACCTGGATTATGATGTGGACACAAAGGACACAAAGGACAAGGCATCGACATTGAAATTGGACAGCATTCATCTACACTCGCCTATGCCTTCTACCGAATCCTTGAGCGACGCCTCAATTTCCTCAATTTCTGATTCATGGCCAAGTCCTATCATAAACGCCCTCCGTCTCATCAAGCTCACGGACCGTGTCTCAGCAGTCATGAAATCTCACGACATTCCTACTCTACTCCACACCGATCCGCTTTTGAATATTTACCGTATGTTCGCATTATTGCAAGGTATCAATGTCTCCGGTGACCTGGAAGTCGTACCCGAAGAAGACATGGTTAATTCTACTTTGGAAAAGGCGGATGCTTTCGATGCGGAAATGATTGTTGTTCCATGGGCCCTGAACGTTACAAATAATGTTTTTGCAGGCGATACTTGGCAAGGGCCTATACAGGACCAACCGAACACGCCTAAATCTGGGCTTACTCACAATCCGTTCGAAACGCTCTTCAGCATGTCATTAACCAAGGAGGGCAATAGTGAAGCGGTTTCTATATCGCGCGCGGCTTCAGGTGCCGCTCGTCCTCATGGACACTGGTCGTTCACATCAAACTCTTCTATCTCGCATTCCTTTTTTATTCGCAGTGTTTTTGCGCGGTCGGATGTGGACGTCGGACTGTACATTGACCAGAGTGGACCTATCGCTACTTCGGTGAATGAGGGCGATATAAGCCGGATGAACGTTGCTCTCGGATTGCGGGGTGGGAAAGGACGAGGAAGAATACACGTTTTCTTACCTTTCTTTGGAGGTCCTGATGACCGCCTCGCCTTGGAATTTGTTGTTGGTTTGTGTAGACGCAACGAGAGGCTCCGTGCAACAGTAGTCAGGCTGAGGAAGGTTGAGAATACAGAGATCGGGGCCGCGATGGTTGAAGGAACTTTGCCCGGTGGAGACAAAATTTTGGGTGATAAAAACGAAGAAACCAATATGTTTACAGTAACCTCGGTGAGCAATCTTTACAACTATCTCTGAGAGTGATACTGACGACGTTGAATAGAATATCAATAACTTCCCGGACACCGTGTACTGTCAACCGAATACAGAAGTTCGACTCCAATCCGAAACTGCCGACAATATCGTATGGGCGAAATATGCGACTCCCACTACTTCGACACCTTCAACCTCCAGTACTGCCACTCCAAACATGGATCCAACGGTGGCGCTACCTATGAGAGTCACGTTCAAGGAGATTATTTCCGATAAACCATTACATGCCGCTCTGAACGAAGCTTATGGTCTTCAAGGAAACAATTCGAAGACAAGACGTACCGCAGGTGCTGGAGCGGGAGTTCTGATTATCACTGGCCGTTCTCGACGACTGGCGGTAGAGAGCCATAAAGCCGAGATCAAAGAACTCATGCTGGCAGACGGAATGGGATCCAATGGGGAAGTTGTTGACTCTTCTGCTGTGCGAGAAGTGAAGAAAACGGTCGGTGAAGTTGGCAGTGCCTTCGTTGGGAAGGGTGTGGGCGTGGGCGTGTGGGTCCTGCAAGCTGCTTTGGATGGAGAACGCTAGTCAATGATGACATTGCAATGTTCGATGAGGATTTGAAGCCTTCTCTCATTTCACGACTTTACGAACCGTCATGCCTGTTTTCAATCGATTACTATTAGTCTTCGATCAAGCTCATTCCAACTGTACCAAGCTTATCCACATTTCTGTATTCTGCCAACGCATGACTGACTCGTGTCCACCAGTATCATAGTGTACGATCACTGATTGAAATGTATGTCTAGTCTCTCAACTGAATTTGCTGTCTGAACGCCACGCGTTAACTATGATTGTTCTCTGAAAACTATCCGCACCTTATGCGAGACCCTCGGAACGTCTTATTCAGAATTCGTCTCACAGATATTACCGTCGATCGAGAGCAGTCTGCTTTATGTTAGTGCTAGTAGATCAGCAAATAGAGAGGTAATTTGAGTTATTTTGCGGGTATATCGCGGCCTGTTTCAACGTTTTTGAATAAAGACTGTATCTGCCGAAAAAATTTAAATATCAATATTCCATCGAAATTCAATGGTGCTGATACATGTGCTACAACGACTGATTTTCCGGCGGAGAAAACTAAACCCCGCTTCATACATCAACAAAAGAGGCCAATTACAAACTCTCACAAAACATGGAGGGAGTCCATCATCATCTCATCCCAAGAGAAAGAAACCAATCACTGTCTGCACCAACCATCACTTTCGGCAATGAAGTTGATACTACCATCGGGTTGGCTTTGCCCACCCTCGTTGTCCGCATCCTCGGGGCCGTGGCATTCCCTGAAGAGAGCACATGTGAGGAGGGGACTACCGTCCTTTAAAGTTTTGGGTGAGACCTCTTTTGCTATACAGTTTAATTAAGCGGTGACATACTTTTCCATTAACATCGTGGTAAGCTGTCGGGAGCTCTGATGAGATACGAAAATATTGGGCTGACATTATTACTTACAGTTGGCAAACTTACATCCGTCGACACTGTCGCACATGGCCTTGCATGCAGCGATTGTTTCGACAAGGCCGAAAGTCATATAGTCATCTGCTTGTACAGCGGCGCTGATATTGTGGAAGGTATTGGTGTACCCATCAGTTGGAGGGGGGTCGGTGGGTGGGAGAGGATAGTCATGTGGACAATGAATGAAGAACGGAATCAAGTCCAGGATTTTACAAATGAGCTGGCCGTTCCTCGTTAGTAATATGATACTTCGTCGTGAAATAGAAAAACGTACCCCTCCTAAGCACGGCAGACTCGGATGATCACCCGGGTGTGGTCCATAGTACCAACCCGGTTTGGCACCAAATACCCAAGGCGGGATCGGAGCGCCATAGTTGTTGGTATGTGAAAGGTCAAATCCGTCGAATAGATCGGCCAGATTCAGAGATAAACTGAAGTCTCGAGTTTCCACCGGCTGGTGAGCAGGGACAGCTCCGACAGAGGTAGTCGCAGCGATCGCGGCGGCAAGAAAAGCAGCAAAGCGCATTAGGCTCAATCGGTTGTGATGAAGAAGGCTTGACGTGTCACGACACGGCAATGCAATATGTTGCGGCCATTGGTGGGTTATATAGTTTTTTTCGAAGGACGGTAAGGGCATAAAAACGTCCTCGATGAGAAGGTCGAATTCTCGAGACAGTCATTCCGTAGATGGTGCCTTTGCCGAAGGTAATGCCACAATGTCGTCGGTGATATGATGCAGTTGACAGATGGAATAACTCGACATGACTGGCTGGGAATAGCTGTCTCATGAGGTGGCCTTGAATGTCGATTCTCTTTGTGTCCTAAGCACGTCTCGAGCAGGCACACCAGGGGAAGTACGATGTGTCAAACTATTGTTGCCCTGAGTCATTGTTGTTCTAGAATTTTAATTTTCAGGTCGCATAATAAGCGCCGAACCTTATATACAATGCACGTCGCGCACCGACATGAACATGAAGTTGATGACCGTAGGCGTAAAAGAACAAAGCCCTGGGTTATCATGTTTTTCTTTCCGTCATTAAAACCCTTTTGAAACCATTTCGGTATTAGTGGCAATTTCTATACCTTGGCATGAGAATTCACTCTAAAAATATAGTGGCGTCTGGCAGCGAAGACGAAAACAACACTTCCCGCAAGTAGACCACGTCCTATCAGCGATGTCGACGGGTCTCAACCCGATCAAGCATCATTTCTTCGACCATGGGACATTTCAAAAAGAAAAAAATCTCAAGGCAAGAGTAATTTATTCCACGGAAAGCAAGGAGGCTACTTTGCGACAAGCACCTTTGACGTCATTCAGCGTTCAACATGCAACGTTCAAATTTTCCATGCGCTAGTTTCCTGAGCTGAAGAGTCTGAATGGATCAAACCGTTCCAATGATGTATTATTACCTAAAGCCCCAAATGCGTCACCGAAGCCAGGCCCGGAAGTTCGTTGAAGAGAGAATGAGCATCCTCGTTTGGAATGTCGATCAATGTGTCCCTTATCATTTCAAATTTGTCACTCCTTTAGTATGTCGATCAACGGGTCCTTTTGTCGTTTGTCATTGATCATTGATCAGATCGATCATTATTCACACTTTCTCGTCCGCTTACAGCGCGCATTTGGTTTTGGTTTTCCCCTTCCTCAGCAAATCACCGCCAATTTGATCTATTCCAGTGTTTTGCCTTTCATTGGCCTAACTACATTTTGATCAGCTTATGCCGCCTTTACTAGGCGACATATTACCTCATACCAGCCGGACTTCATGATCACCTACAAAGCGGAGTCCCATTTTGTGAATTTCTCGCTGGTATGCCGTCGCTGGCGCAATTCAATCTGCACCATCCTGGTAATGGACGGAGCTGATGAAGAATGGCGGGGAATACCAGCAAATTATACGATATACAAGCTAGGGCTTTTCGAGGTGACTTAACTCCTGCTGCAGGCTCAGAGAGGGATTGAGGACAGACAAATTTAATCAGCAATCCGGGCAGCTCACTCAGCATAGAGAAGTTAGATCCAAATTGCCATCACTCCAAATTGCCATCCAGTATCATTTTGAACGACGTCGCACCGCACTGCTTAATGTAATCTGTCCGAAAGACTCTCAACACGGAGAATCAAATTGCTATTAAACTTAATTTAAGTAGGATGACAACATTGACAAGGTATGCCGAGCGCCATGCTTGAAGCGATGAGAACGGATCTATATTCCTACCGCAATTCGAAAAAGCTACTCACCCCGACACACTCGGAACAACGTTCTGACATATCTACCAACTTCCACAAAGGAGTCTAATTGAGATATGAGCTCAAGTGGAGAGGGAGATCTCGCGAGGCTCACCACTCCCATTGCTCTAATTCTCCGGACATTGTACGTGGTTGTAGGGAGACAATGGTCTCCTCAACACGGGAGATTAGGGTGTGGAGAAGAGAAATGATAATGCTTTGAATTACAAATATTGTTTTACTACTAGTTCAAGTGAAGCCTGTCCCAATTTTTCATAGCGTTGCTTGGAGATCTCGCGCACCCTCGATTAATAGGGTCAACAACTCATGAGAGTCTTATTCATTCGACTCACAATCATCAGAAAAATCAATATCAATTCCGGCCATTTCAACTAGGCACTAAACTACGTCAGTATATCCGCAGATTGCGCGCATTACATGTTATGAAAAAATAAGCACAGGACTCGGGAGGGGGGACAGAAAAATAACGAAAGAGAGGTGCTATGTGGAGTAAGATGTAGCATATTCAGATAGTATACAAGGGGAAAGCACCACGACATAGAAACGAGCGACCTAAAAAGAATACTTGATAGACGCAAGTTGAGTCCTGACAAGGGGAAGCAATAACGGATATCATAAAAAAAAACATAACGAAGATACGAATAACGTCGACCGATTGTTTTAATCTTGGAACTCGGAGAACGGAACACCATTAGCTTGAAGTATTCGTTGCAGCGTCAATGCACGTTCTTTCCACTTGTCCCGGTCATTGGTGAGTTCCGTGACCTGGTTCTCCAGCTCCTGTTGATGCAATAGTTTCCTCTTTCGACTCTTCCTCGCCGCCAACGTATTTTGCCGACGCTTCCACTCGATTTGCTCGAGCTCCGTGGCATTAGGCTTGAGAGCCTCGAGTTCAAGGTCATCGTCATCACCATCGAGCATTTGTTGACGAGCGCGTTTACGGGCAAAAATGGCAGGCATTTCCTTTCTCGACGTCGCCGAAGGCGTAAGGTAGCGACGACCTTGAGTTGGCGCCTCGAGGGAAACAAGCGAGTCAGTCGAAATATTCTTGCGAGTACCTGTGGCTGAGACACGTCGACGAGCAGTCTCAGGAGCGGATGACGGTACTTGATCGACAGGATGAGACACTGTCGATTGAGGGAAGGATGCGTTATCCATGGCAAGGGCGGGAGAAAGAAGGTTGGCGGGATTGAGTGCGGGAGTATTGACTGTGGGCGACGTCGGGGAGATGGTGAAGAGGCTAGATGTGTCCAGCGCCGGGACCTTGGATGACGAGTCATCGATCATACCCGAGTCAAACAAGGGCATGTCGTGCGGTCCCGTAAGCATACTGATATCGTTGTGGGGGATGAGAGGGGTAGAGAGGAAATCACTCAGAGGAGTCTCTCCAGGTGATTCACCGAAATTGTCCAATGAGGGCGTCCAAGGCGACGTGAGGAAATCACTGGGCTCAAAGGGAGACATGTCCGGCTCAGCGATGCCACCCTGGGCTGAGATACAGAGGTAAGCGGTTGACGAGGGAAGAGACAAGAGCGAATCACCTAGGTTCCTGAGCATGTCCTCGAGGTCAAAGTCTGCCTCGATAGGCTGCTGAAGGTCAGCAGGGGATACAGTTGCACTGTGCATCTCGGCAGACGATGAGGAGGGGGTAGTCTCAGACTTTTGGGAAAGCATATTAAGATAGTTGTCTCTGACGGCGAAAAAGTCAGATACTTCTGGCTGTGTCACGGGTTCAATGCGATGCGATTGAGTAGATGGTATTTTGGGCAATGGTGGAAGGGTTGTGGGAATGCCATGATGGGCTGCTAGATCCGAGGTGGATGAAAAGACCTGATTGGACGTCCGAGGACGAGTCAAAGAATTGTTTATGTCATTGTTGGGGGAGTGATGTTTGGGAACCAAAGGTCCAGAAGCGTTCGAGTGGGATGCCGGAGACGAGCTTAGAATTGGGCTTGCATGATGACGCAAGTTGTGGTAATAAGACAAGTGGGCCGGGGAAAAAATAGCTACGTTAAGCGGGAGACAAGTAGTTTGTGGAGACGAGGACACCGTGGAAGGTAGCCCTGGTGGTCTGGAAGAGGGGGACGATGTCAGCGCTGGATCTGGGGATGCCATGCCCGGATGCGGGGAGAGAGAAGCCGGAGTTTGCAGACGCTCGGCGCGATGCCCTTGGGCACAATTTGGAGTCTGAGCAGCAGAGCTCGACTCTAAGGCCATCGACGATGATGCCATAATCAGAAAAGGTGTGCAAATGACTCACGGATGCCGCAGTGGGACGGGACGGGTGCGCTCAAATGGCTTGGAGGACGGTCCAAGCCGGGGTGGAGTCGGGGGGAAGGAAACAATCGATGGCTGACTCTGACTCAACCCTCGCCATATATACCCACCCGCCTGCCTTTCAAACTCCGACGCCCGCCCCCGCCCGCACTCGGACCCCCTGTTGCTGTACAGTCCTGTGCTTTCCACGTCATCCCCCCGGCCGCGTTCGCCTGTCAGACACGTCTCTACGGCGCCCCAGTGCCTTGTCATCGCCGCGCGCGCACAGACCACTTCCAGCGCGGTCTCGCATATTTCCCAAGGCGAGTCATATTTCACTTTCGGGAGCGGGTATCAGCTGACAAATCTACGTTTTCACCGCACTTGTCCCGCACTTTTCCCGCACGGCTCCCCGCCCTTCATTCCATATCGGGCAGCACCCGCCTCGTGATGCACAGCCTCCTCACGCCCTTCCCGCCCCATCTCCGCCGTCGCATGTCTGCTTCTAGCGCGGTTGGGGTGCCACATGAGCAACACTCGTGGGTTAAGACGGCCCGTGTTTAACTCGGAAACGAGACTCCTCCCGACACGGAGTCTTACCCGACCTACCGAAACGGATTTCCTCGGCGCAGTCCGCGCTGGCTGCGGCACAGTAGCATGTTTATTATTCTCAGCTTTATCTCTCTCCACCGCCCATCACGGCTGACCGAGTTATGCGCAATCAAATGCTTCCTTGTGACAGCCTCGCTATCTCCTTCCACTCACATATTGTCTTGGGTTCGAGTCATTGATGCGCTGATTAAGCACTCCAACACTGGTTTCCAAGGAAGAGAGACAGGTAGAAGCAACACATTCAATCCAAGTTCTCATGCGATCATCGCCGTCCACAACCACAACCGGACGAACTCCACCACCAGCACAGCTTCATAACGAATCACGCATGCCACCGGATACTGCGCATGCCTTATCCCAGGAGAATTTGATGAGCTATGCACAGCAACACACTGGGCGTTCCGAGATGTGATACCCATCAGCCCCTCCCAAGTTGAGCACCAAAAGATACTTAGACACGGACTCGTTGAGAAGGGAGCATCGGAAAACGTGGTTCGCAGCCTCTTATATATCCCAGACTCTCTTTTCTTGAGTCATTGCATACACGATCTTTTTCGACTCGAATCGATGACCCGGATGGGTCGGGGCCTCATTTGAGATTCGGGCGTTCCCGACACCGCCGGACGCTATATTAGGCAATGCTGGCTGGCAGAATTTGCGATCCCGCGTGTATCCGTACGCCTACCATTCTGACATATGAGCCGCTTTTTCCCCAGACACGTACACCTGATCCCCTCTCGAACAGGTTTCCTCGCTGGCTTTATGGATGACAATGCTTTGAGTTTGCTCAGAAGCCTTTTGCTCTCTCGTTCTTTCGATGGCCCGCCGATCATACTAAAGGGCGTTCCTCCGAATGACCACACACTGCTTTCTATCGCAAACAAATTCAATTCCAAAGGGATTCTAGAAGAAAACCATCCGAACAGAACTTCCTGCTCATGCAAGATTCGAAGTTTTCTCGAACATTACAACACTTTCGATCTAACTGTCCCGTATTCCCGGTTTCAGGATATGACGATACCCTATGGTCCGACGTTGAACTCTATGTTGAATATTTGCGCGACGACTCGGATTCAGAGGCTGAAATCCCTCATATACTAGATCAACTTGAGTAATGATGTTGAACGATGTACGATGCTAGCACGAGGAAACTGTACAGGGTTTCTCATTTCACGAGAAGGATCTGGGAAGAAGATGATCTATGCTCGAGTTCACAATAACCAACCGGATTCTGATACATTCATAACCGCATTGCGTCGCCGCCTCCATTCCGGAAACGACGCTGAATACCGGAAATTAAACTATCAGAATCAATTTAGCGCGAGATAATTGTGAGATACGATTTCTTAATTCTTACCCCGACGGTTTCGCCTGCCACAGAATGGTTACGCATAATCATTCCTGCCCGAGTCCGGCGTCAAACTATCCAGGATGAATTACCCTTGCTGTTGAACTACGTTGAGCATGCCGTGGCGAAGAACAAAGGACCTCAACAATGTAAATGCAACAAAGCCAGACGTCATCCGAGTGGAGGATAACGGGTGTTTGCGAGTGAACACCTAAAAAAGGGAAACGAAACGAAGTACCCATACATTTTTCAAAATAGCTGGTGCTTTGATTCTAATAAATCGCCATCATCGCGAGGAATCACGGATTTTTGTGGGTGATGAGCTATGAGCGATCATTGAGAGGACTGTCATTCCAGGACAGAAGAGAACTGAACCGACATCATGGTAGATGTTGATAATGATTCGACTGAATCATAGGCAATCAGAAAATCCTTGCCATCGCCGCTTTACCAACAGCTCTCTCACTTATTTAGGCGTTTAGAGCTCGCCCGATATTTTCATGGACAATTGACAAGTTTTGACCGGCCCCGACTTTGAAGCAAATGAAGTGACTTTGTATTCCTGGGGCTGATTTTAGAAGAGTCATACGGTTTTGCACTTTCTGTCAGTTTCCTCCCTGACGATATATTTGTAGCAGTTTATTCTTGTAGGTATCGGCATTTGTAAAAGGCCTCTCATGAATATTGAGCCCTGAAAAAGCGGTGATGAAAATGGGAGAATAGGCGACATGACATCGATTCATTCATTACGTTGAGAACTTTAAAAACAAAAGCACTGAGGCGGCGAATTGAACATTTATTTCCACCCGCGGCCCTTTACATAGGATCGGTATAGATTGATCTGTTCTTGTTACGAATATGATTACCCACCAGAGATAAAAGGCTGGCGTTGTGATGAAACTACTCGAACTTACTAGCCAATTATGGTTTGTGGGAGTTCTGGCTGTTTGTGGCAGAAACAAGGTCTGGATGATGTTATTCAAGGCTAGTGTCCCAGATAAGCTCTTGGCGTCATATAAAGGATGCCTTTAACGGGCACTTTGATGATAGCCTTAACTCCGCCCTCAATCATGCCATTCAACACAGAGGCGTGTCCCCGTCCACCGAAAGCTGTAACTCGCCATGACACATATTATCTCTCAGGCGGCGATCTATTCTTTTTGGTAAGTACGCTGATAATTTTTTCGGATCTCTGGACAGGTAACGAACTGGGGCGCTATAGGCAAGGGAGAAAGTATACTTCCGGGTCCACTCCCATTTCTTTCACAAGTTCTCTGGCTATTGGAGATCCCATATGGCGGGACCAGTGTCTCCTGGCGACAATCGAAGACCACCAGGCTTTCACGAGTCCACTGCCTTCCTCATAGATCTAGACCCCGATGATTTTGCCCTGTTTCTTTTAGTATTCTACAACCCGTTCGTCAACCTATTCCCTGCCCATAGCCATCGGCCTTGCGACTAATTCAGGTTCCAGGAAATATGATCTGTATAATCTGACGTTGGATGAATGGAACACTCTGCTTCGCTTAGCAACGGAGTGGGACTGTCCGAAAATTCGAGAAATGGTATTCTCGCGCATCGATAAGATGCCGGCTGTGGACGTGATATCGAAGATCAAGCTCTACACCCAATACAAAGCTCCCCACAGTTACTTGCTACCACTCTGCTTTCAGCTGGCTGTTCGTGAACGTATGCCTGGGCGCGAAGAATTTCGACTCTTTGATTATGATACCTTCTACAACATTTTCACGGCGCGTGAAATGCTTCGCACCCCGTTAGTCAGCACCAGCCAAAGCGGTCCGGTCAATTTGCCGTTGAGCCCTGATGAAAAATTCGATATCGTGGCGGCAGCTTTCGGTTTACGTCCTCAAGAGATCGCGGCGCTCAGGACATCGGGTAATACATCAGCTGTACGTTGGTATTCTGAGCTTACCCAGTGATGCACTTTAGTGGTTCCTTTGATCGTCGAGGCTTCACAACCGTCCTCATTGCCTAGAAATAGAGGTGGAATCCCCAAAAACTAAATAGGCCACGGTGATCCCATACAAGTCGATTCCGTCTCCCCTCCCCTCCCCTCCCTTTGTGTCTCCCGGAGTCGACCAATCTTTCTACAACCCTATAATGTCAATTTATGCTATATCTTATACGTTCTTGTACACTATTTCGAGTTGACGTGAACCCGCGTTTCTGTCATAATACTGTGTTTTCGCCTGTGTATAATAGCCAGCGCCTCAAAAGGAGCATACACGTGTATGGACATCTCTGCTACCACCCGCTTCGGATATAGTTAGCTTCGAATTCCTGTCCAGCACAACCAGCAACTGCGGAGGTGGGATTTGATTTCCGGAACGTCGCACATGTTCTAGAACACGGAAGAAGCGGCGTTCATAGATGCGTGTTCAATGCCACCTTGGGTGACACTTCTCAGTGAAGGCCACACACACACCTCGCCGCAGCTTCGCTGCGCACTTTATCTCAAACGATATCAACTACATCTCTGCTTAATCCGGGCACAGCACAGCCAGCCTCACGTCTATTTTCACCGGATTGTTGTCATCATCTTACTGATTTTTACTGTGTATGCAACTCCGAAGGCATGGAACTTACGTGAGGCACTTCTGCCTCAAGGCCGCTCGAAGGTGAGTTACTCACCTTCATTGCCATGCACCACTAAAATTGAACCAACATGAGGTGAAATGCCGTGTTTCGTGAACTCCAGGAGGTGGAAGCATACGGGGTAGATAAGGATGCCTTTCAATCGCTGCCAAACGTTTACATCCCTACTTACCTCGCACATTCACCACATATGACTCCGAAACTTCAACAAGATAATACAGTCGGGCGGAGCCCTAGCCTCTCCCCCAGCGCTACGTATTACATCAGAGGAGGGGATTTATTCTTCCTGGTGCGTCACCTTGAATCAAGCCTTTGTCGACTTCATGTTCGTCTCACGATGGTCCAGTTGGGCCATGTACTGTACAGGGTCCACTCGTACTTTCTTTTACGCGAGTCGGCGTTCTGGAAAAGAGAACTCATTGGATCTTCTGACGCTGTCGACGCCCCGTTACTAAAGGGCAACGCTAGTACAAATGCTATCATTCTGGAGGAGAACCCAAAAAACTTTGACTGTTTCCTCTGGGTCTTCTACAACGAGTAAGTTACTCTATCCTTTCGTTGAGACTGTCACTCAATATGAAAATTCAGAAATCTCGGCAATTTCTCTGCTAAACTGCAAGATTGGATAATTATAATGCGGTATGCTACACGTTGGGACTTCCCACGCATCAAGGACTTGGCCATCCAACATCTGGAAAATCATGAAATGGATCCCGTCGATCGAATCAAGCTTTACCAGGAGAACAAGCTTCCCGAGAAATATCTTTTCCCTCTCTATGTCCGTCTCGCCTCTCGTCAGGAGCTGTTGGGTATCGAAGAGTCTCGAACGCTTGGAATTGAGACTCTAGTCTTAATCCAGCAAGCGCGAGAGCGTCTTCGCGCCCCGAAATCTCCCATGGGAGACAAATTTCTCAGTCCTATCCGTACGGATCTTAAGCCAGCGGACGTGTTCGATATCGTTTCTGCTACCTTCAATATTTCCTTCGGAGAGTTACCAGCGGAACCAAAACCAGGTAGCCCAGTATTTCGCCCTTCTCTTTGGTGATTTAGGTTATGCTTACACATATTATCCTCGCAATTTTAGACCACAAAGGAGGTCCTGGTTCTGGCTCAACCGGTGGACAGGCCGCTGACGCGACAGGGGCTGATCCCACAAACCCCCCCAAAGGAGCGGGTACAGGAGGGGCTGGGAGAGGAAGAGGAGGGAAGTGAGCAGGACTGGGAAGAAGATATCAGTAACAGTGTAAGTGTGAATCAAGCTTCGGATCTTGCCGGCTGGAAAAACATACCCTCTACCTTCTCCAAGCCATCGTCTTCACTATGGAATGATTTAGCTGGAATATCTGGTTTTGGCGGCACTAAATTATGACGCATCTGCATCCTCCCATACACAGTGTTTCTGTAGAAGGTGTACAATATATGTATAATCCGTTCTTGTGTTAGCGTTTGTACTTCTGTAAATTCCATGCTGCAGGTTGAATACATCATCAGACTGTTCACATCTTGATGTCAATACTGATGTCGCGACTTGGTGCATATGTAAAATCGTTTAGTTGACCGCTTAGTGTATGATGATATTTTGGAATCCGGATATATCCAACTACGAATTTAAAATAGAGTTCCGAAGAAAGTGTTGGTGAACGGGTACTTGGGAAACAAGTTGAGCCCAGTTGCATTGCTGGCAATGTCTCCGTGACTGGCTGGACAAGACATAAGTATAATGATGGGAAGCTTCCAATAATGCATAAAGGCTCACGCTTCGAGTTCAGTCACTATCCAGTGAATCTGGTGATGGATGAATCAAACGTGCGTGCGTAAGGTGGAAGATCACTATAACAGGAACTTAAGATCACGGTGTTATTCGAAGATGATTGATATATAGAATACACGGTTTTCCCTCCCGAGTCCCCAGACCCATCAGTGACGAAAAACAAGTGCCCTACGGGTTCGACGGACACAGACAGGAAATTTGTTAATGGTTTCCCCCATCTATCGTTGTCTATCCTTATGTACGTATGAATCGAAGACCGCTCCAATGTTCACATGTCCATGTCGAGGCACACCACTGACACACCTCGAGGACGCGATGTGAACATATAATTTAGATATGTCACTTATACTTAGTGGCGAATCGGCTCAGACCCACCCACTCAAACCCGCCACCGGAATTGTCCCGATTTGAGATCAAATATCATGCTGTCGAGAATTCGTACCTATTCGTACTCATCATTCTTCCATTCTTCCATTCAATGATCAAAAGTGGAAGAACTTCCGCTAATTCCGTGATGAGGTCCCGTTCCTGTGCCGGGGCAGTGTGGGAAATAGAACTTTGTATCGGGAACGGTGCTCGGAGTCTCGGACATCTATCCCACAATTCTTAAGTCTAGACCTAGGCTTCTGATGCGTATATTCGTGCATCTGAGAGTTGACTCGGAAAACGTAGATGTTTGGCATCCTAAATAGGCGCTTCTGTTTCTTTTGCGTAAAAGACACTTATGGATTCGTAACCAACGAAGAGAGCACAAACTATCTAACACGTAGTAGAAAGGCATTTTACCAAGAACCGAACTCAAAGTCGGGAATGACTAGTAGGAAGTCGACTTGCACCAGCCGTCGCTGTCCGCGATGAAGTTGATGCTTCCATCTGGCTGAGACTGACTGCCACTGTTATCCGCATCTTCAGCTCCATGGCACAGCGTGAAGAGAGCACAAGATAAAAGCGGGCTGCCGTCCTAATGCGTTATTTAAAGTCAGCTAACGTATCCGTGTAAGTGGGGGCATTCCGGTTCTTACTTTTCCATTGACGTCGTGGTAAGCTAAAGATTTCTTATGTCAGTGATTTATTACTGGAACCATGAGTTTTTAAACATACTGTTTACGAAACCGCATCCTTCGACGGAGTCGCACATAGCTAGACAATCTAAAGCGGGACCGGTCAACAATTCTCGAGTCTTGATCCGAACCAAAAAGATCACCTTCAACGGTATCGACTAGACCGAAAGTCATGTAATCATCTGCTTGAACGGCAGCAGTGATATTGTGGAAAGTCTGGTAATATCCATCAGATGGCGGCGGGGGAGGGGGAGGGGGAGAAGGAGGGCCATAGGTGGGATTGGGGGTTGTGTATGGTTGAATAGTGGGGGTGGTGTATGGTGTAATAGTGGGGGTAATATAGGGTGGAATCGTGTCGGTTGATTCCGTCGGTTGTTCAGCTCTAGAGGTGGTTACTTTTGTAATTGTAGGAGTAGCGTAGGGTGGTGAATGGTGTGGGGGAGGAGGGGGAGGAGGGGGAAAAGAATGATGTGGCGGTGGATGAGGATAATGGTGTGGAGGAGGAGGCGGCGGCTTGTGGTGATGGGGAGAAGGTGGATACGTGTGTGGGCAATGAATTGCCTGTGGATATTGGCCAAGCCACTTGCACTTATCCTTGTCGGCTTGAGTCGACTTGCACTGAGTGAGAATAATTAGGTCGCTCACTGGCGTCAAATGCGGAACGTCGGGGTGATTTTCAGGATGAGTGCCATAATACCAGCCTGGCTTGCTGCCAGACTGCCAAGGAGGCCTAGGCGAGCCATAATGGTTGTTGACCGTGAGGTCCGCCCCAAGTTTAGCGACGACGTTAGCAGTCATAGCTTCAGCTGGGGCTGTAATTGCGGACGGAATTAAGCCTGCAATAATGGCAACAACAAGAGCAGCAGTACGCATTTTAAGTGACTAGTCAAGGAGAGGATGAAGGCGTGATTTTCAGTACGAGGAATTTAGTAATAAAGTGGAACGTACTTTTATACGGATTTTGTTGTTTCTTGTTGGGCTTCAGACGCTGATGAACAGATGTTACACATTATTTCACAAGGTGCGCTCACCTCGGTTTTGAGGCGATTTCAGTCTGAAGGGCGGCGCATCATTGATCCAGGACGCAGGCCTAGGTAAGGCACGATGTTTAATCTTCTATTATTCCTTATCCGCCGTCATATTAGCTTCACTAACAACTGTGGCGGAAAAAGAGAAGTACTTATTCAAACCAGCTGTGCCGAATGGTAAAATCACATACTTGATTGGGTGGTTCATTTCCACATCAAATCGGTGAATAAACCAAATCATTCCAGTATACGCCGGGGTACTAAAAAAACTTGGTCGATATTAGATATTTGTGGTAACGGAGACTTTTGGACGAAATATGCTGTGACCTAGGCTCACACAGGTGGTTCGGAATCTGATCAGTCAGTCAAAGCCATTTGGGCGGCGTTTAAGCACTCGTTCGCGTCTAATTTCGCCGCGCTTACCGTTCGAGTCTTTAAACTTGATGCACAGGCATGGTGGTTAGGAGGATAAGCGTTTGAGAAAGATGATGGTCAAAGCCGAGAACAACCTAGGAGTTTGCCTTCGAAGACTTGAATGATCCAGGTTAAGTGAATTGAACGTGGGAACCATCGTCAAATAAACTTAGACTGTCGGAATTAATCAAATAGGTAAAGTCATTCATTCAACAGTCCAACAATTTCCATCACAGGATACATAAATTGGTTCTACTGGGAAGTTGATCTTAGTCTAATCACTTATGCCTCAGTCGGTGGGGTAGTCGGCTCAGCTGGGGGAGCGGTTGGCTCAGTCGGCTCAGTAGTTTCAGTGGGAGTAGTCGGTTCAGTTGGGGGAGTGGTTGGTTCGGTCGGCTCAGTGGTGGGTTCAGCGGGTTCAGTAGTAGTGGGATCAGCTGGGGTGGTTGTTGGTTCAGTAGTGGGTTCGGTGGTGGGATCAGCCGGAGTGGTTGTTGGTTCAGTGGTGGGGTCAGTGGGTTCAGTGGTGGGAGTCGGCTCTTCTGCAGCTTTACACCAACCATCACTGTCCGTGATGAAGTTTACTGAGCCGTCCGGTTGGGGTTGACCACCAGTGTTTGTCAGATCAGCCTCATCATGGCACCCGGTGTATAGCGAACAGGTAAGAAGTGGGGATCCACCCTATGAGGAGTGCGTATCTTGAGTCAGTATCATCCGCATCAGATGTCGCACGTATGATGTGCGTACCTTGCCATTGTTATCGTGATAGCCTGCACACAAAGGCTTAGATCATAAATCAGGATAATAGAGGCAGACGTACTGTTAGCGAATAGGCACGTTGGTACTGAGTCACAGAACGCTGTGCATTCTGAGAAAGATGTGAGCTCAAGCGTTGGCATAGGATGCAGAAGTAATCACCAGCTGTGGTCGCAACAAGGCCGAAAGTGAGGAAATCAGTGCCCTGGACAGCACCAGTCTGGTTGGTAAAAACCAATGTATAATCCCCTGGTGCCGCTTGGCGAGGAAGAACAATGGCCTTCGCCATAGCAGCAGCCACGACGATCGAAGATAAGAATGAGGTAGGGAACAACATTTGATGAGGACTAGAGAGAGATAGGTCGTAAACAGAGATGTCTCTTGTTGACTAAAGTTCGCTATCTCAACTCACCCATTTTATACTGCTCGAAGAGGTGAGAACGATTGTTTGAACTTGAATAGAAATTGTTGTCCTTGCGATTGCTTCTATTTCGTACCTTGAGAGCTGCATGCCGGCTGGCTGTCCGAATTTTTCTGATTAAATCCATGTACTTGGGTGATCCGATGTATCTGGAGGCTGTATTAAGTTAATGTGCCGAGCATGTGCATAATATCACGGTACAATCAAACTGTAGTACTTAGACGGGTATACACGTCCGGTACTTGTCTCAGACAAAATATCAACGTCGAGGAATGATCGGAACATGGATATATACTTTCTATCTCCGTCCTCAGATCTTTCTTTATGCCTCGAAGCTTCTGATGTCTGCTTCACGTGTATCTTGATGTTCCCTGAGAATCGCTGAAGCTGAAAATAGTGACAATGGCAGGAAGGCACCAGGTGCCTTAAGCCGACAAAGGCCTGTCAAGCTCGAAAAATCCTGCCGTCCAAATGATCATCCCAACAAGAATAGGAAAAAAAGACGCCAAGCAAAGTCGTATTGCGCGTGACATGAGAATAGATTAGGACATAGAGAGCTCAATCGGAGCAGTCGCGAGAATGGATGGACCTAGGCTGGAAGGAAGTACAGCTCAGAGTTAATTTTAATCCGACAGACGACAGGTGACAGACGACACTGTACAGCGACTATTGAAAAGACATGAGCTGATATCCGAACTTAAAATTGTCTGAGCCAATACTCAGCTCACATGAGTTGCCTGGAAAGCAGACATCGGGACACCGCATGGACACAGAGGTTCGTCGGCCGTTCTCAGTCAGAGAGTGACAAAGGGCCACATGGAGGCATTGCGTGAGCTTCGGGAAAGGCACACAGCAGCCTTCAGCCGACGTTGAAGCACCCCAATGTCAGGAGAAGAACTGGCAGGCCCAGGGCCTTGATTAATTGATTGTTGGCAACAAATGAGTTTGTAGCGTGAGAGTGATTTATTTGTACACTATCGTAATCATTTTTGTTGAGGGTTATGTTGGAGCCCTCAAGTCCGTTGTCCATGAGTAGGCCTATTTTTTTACTTGATTATTCGCGACATATCAATTTGTGATATCTCTCAGTGTGATCCAAAGGCCTCGCTAGGTACTGTGAACCTTTCACCCAGTCTTGTGACCATTTCCCGTATCACCGAAGCTACGCTGACAGTGGATACCTCTACTACTCTGAGACAGCGGCGCACTCATCGCTGGATGGAGTGGATGAAGGACTCTGCATCTCTGAACCATACATATTCAATTGGCGCCGGTGGAAGTAAGCACACTTGTTCATGCATTTTGCGAGTCAACGTCTGACCAGAATGTGGTTGGCCATAGTCATCGCAGCTGTCATGTTTGTTCACCCTAAGGCCGGACCGATTTGTCGCTTTCCATCCGAAATTTCGAGGAAACATATCTGCCCATTTCGCCCACGGATACTCCGCTACCGCCTTGTCGAGCCTGCTCGTCTTCGTGTAATTTGCTCTGCAGTCTTCTCGCTTGTAAAGCGAACTCTCGATGAGCATTACCAGCCTGATCAGCGAAAGATATGTATCTGCACCTACATGTAGGCGTCACACACACAACTCAGATGAGAGCCAAAAGTCGAAAAATCGTCTGCGGTGTCTTTAGCTCACGATCTTTTTTATGACTGTTCGGAGTAGGAGGAATTTGGAACCATTCTTCCGTCACCGTATAGAGCACTAATTTTTCTCTTGGTTCTGCAAAGTCTTATATTTTCTCCCTGATGACGCCGACTTTCTATACATCTCCGATCTCATCATCTCACCAGCGGGTGGTTCATCGCTCGATTACCTGCAGCCGCCCTTAAGGCATTCACCTGTTCTCGTGTCCAACGCGTCGCCTCAATGCTTACATATCTCACGCAACGGCATTGAACCTCGTGATCCTCAGTGAGCTCGACTATCTCAGGTTGTCGTGGAATCGTATCTTCCCCGTGTTGAAGAAACCCACTACTAGTAGTCGCTTTCGTCGTCTCCGGTATTCCCCACTTGTCACCGATACCAGCTTCTATCATTTCTATCTATACTTTTTTATCCGCTCAACTCATATTCCACAACCTCGCCTCTCCACTTTCTCTCTCTCATCTTGAATATACCTCGCGTCTACAGTATCTTCCCGCGCATCCACCTAGCAAGGTCATCTCACCTCTCGATGATTTTCCATGAAGTATACTGAGGGCCTTTTCAAATTCTAATGCATCTATTTGATGAAGACGGTGGTCTTCAACGCTTTGTTAAACGGCGAGAAACTCTCCTGTAAAATCATCATGGTAAGTTTTGATCATTACCTGGTGTGGAGGTATATTTCGTCATGAGCCGGATAGTCACCGGTCAACCAACACTAATAGTTGGGATTGAGGGCCTTAGGCTGTAGGGCCCGAGATCCCCAGGCGGTGAGATCGAAGCTGGAACGCAGTCGGGTCACCCCAAATGCGTGAACTTCGATCACCTATGTTGGCTGACCGGGCTTCTAGTAATAAGGGGTTTGGGTGGGTGGGAATTAAAATAAGAGACGAAGAGGTGCGGAATCGCATAGGACCGCACCGATTGAGGTAGTAATAGTAGAAAAGGAAATAAGATGTGACGTGTCACTAATCACAATAAATCATTTGGTTCACACACACGGTCTTCACTCCAAAAATTCAGACCGTGCTCATTCTTGCACGTTCTTCCACGATTCACCCGATGAGTGCGACATGGTAAACGTTAAGCTGTCCCTTGCCCCGAAGTAGAACCGCTGGCAGTTCGACGGTAAAATTTTGGTAGGGTTGTATTGAGGGCGTCGAGGGATGTTCCTGAGGATCGAAACGACCGTTGTAACGGATATGACCTATTGTGTCAGTGGGCGCTGGCCAGAGAGTATTGAGGCGGGACTCGATCCCAGGCACTACCGCAACTTCTTCCAACGACGATTGGAAATTCTGAATACGCGGCAGACTCGAAGGAAACAATGCGACCTACTGGGTTGAATTTTGATTGTAGTAGTCTGGCCAGTGAGAACGCGTTGAGAGCTTGCAACAGTAAGGCAGGCGAGAAGAGCAGCTACAATCTTCATGGTGAGGCCCAGTTGTGTACAACTTACTGACCGAAAAACACGAAGCTTTTATAAGCTCGTCAATGATAATGTAAATGGTGTAGGCCGAGCATTTGAGCATCGCATAAAATGACCCTCTTTCGAGCTGGGAGACTAGACAACAGTCTCATAATCAGGGCAGGTCAATCTAGGAGAGACGATGATGCACTTGAAAAGACAAATCGTCCCTAGCTCTTGATCGAGTCATCCCTAACTCCTGTTTAAGGTTGGTATTTTCATTACGTGAGAAGCACAAGAACAAGCGGATAAGGTCCTCGGCGATGGAAATCTGGCACTCGGATACAAGAGGATATATTTTGAAGGATGCACGCACGGATTCGCTGTTGAATGATCCAAAGACCAAGGCCGGCAAAGAGGGATCTTTCAAAGCTACTGTAGAGTGGCTCTTCAAGTATTTTTAAGCTGGTGATTTTGATTATATAGGCGAGAAGAGTTCACAGTGGATTTATGTGAATGCTGATATTCATTTGGTCTTTCTGTTCATTACCTCATATAAGCCCCCTTTGAGAGGCTTATCGTCCCTGCTCAGCTTGGCTGGGCTGCTGATTGGTGTATCAGGGCAGAGCAGGGCAGCGGGACCCATACAACTTTATTGCCTTAGTGAAAATACATTAGATCAATCGCTTTTTGGGGGAGAGGAATTGGTTTTTAAGAAGTGAATTAAAAGCAAGCGAACATGACATCCGAATTGATAAGCAGATGCTGATGTTAATCATAACTATGGAACTTTGTTTCATTCGGATGCAGGTTTCGAACGCGAGAGTTCGAAGAGGAAATGATCTTCGGTCCCCTGTATCCCATCCCAACCCGGCAAAAACGGCCTCCATGATCACATTCCACATCGCGTTCTGCTGTGTGTTCAATCTGGCTCGCTCTGCGGGCATCCCGAGTCATTCTCGAAGTTGATTAAATCCACAATCCAGCAAAAACGCGTTCGCTGAAATCATGGGAGTTGAAGTGTGGGATTACGTGAATGCTCACTCGAATTTCTTGCGATATTTATTGACAAATAGCATTCTCCTCATCCGCCATATAGATATCATCCCGTTAGGTTATAATTCCATCGACGATGATGAGATCGACAATTCAAAGCCCGCCATTTTTAATGCCTTGCTAAATTTATGTTCAGATGACCCGTTCAGCAACCGGGATAGCCTAATTAAGAAGCCAGAAATTCGCGGGCCGCGTATTGCTCAACTGGTGCCCATGGTGAGATTCAAAGTTGTTGAATATGAGGATTTGTAATCTCAAGCTTTCGGATTATTAATGCGTCTACCCTGGTCTGTGAGAATCTAGCCAGACATTATGTTATTTCTTCACCAATCATCGATAATCTGCCCGGTGAAGGAACATTTGGGACCAGCAACTAGTATTGCTTCGTTATTCATGATACCAAACCAAGAGCGCCACTCTGTTGGCCGTGTTTCTTCTTTGAGGTTCTGTCAAACGAAACCATACACTATCATTTGTATATGTCATATAAATAGATACTGCATTCGTGTGAAGAAATCACTAATCACCCCGCCATGTTCATGATCAGTATATGAGCGTACCCAAGGTTCAAAGGTCTTTTCAACCTTCTCATCCCGCCATGCCCGGTGTGACTGGATGGCATCCTGGTGAACGTATCATGCAAGAGAAACTCGGTCTCACAGACCAAGTGGCCTTAAGCTACACCATGATTAAAGGAGACCTCCCTCCCCAGCACGCAGAGTTCTACGAAACATGTCTACCGTTCATACCACTCACCACGCTTGATGAATCAGGCAGACCATGGGGTTCGATCCTCACCGGGAAAGACGGCGAGAAAGGATTTGTTCGTACCCGACACTATACACATTTGGAGGTCAAAGCCCGGACTTGGGATGGCGACCCTCTCGGAGACAACTTGCGACTATTTGACAAAGTCGAAAATCTGATGATTGCTGGAATTGGAGTCGAGTTTGAAACTCGACGGAGGAACAAGTTCGCTGGCATGGTCTCAAAAATGAATCAGTCAGGCCATGATATCAACATGGAACTGCTCGTTACTCAGGCTATCGGGTAAGTTTTAATCATTGCCTATTACTCCTTCTCAACAAGGGCTAGGAATTGTCCCAAGTACATTAATGTTCGTGAACTTGAACCACGGGTGCAACGTAAACCGACTGTTATACATGATCAACGTTCCCTTTCAATGGAAGACAGGCTACCAGAAGCGATGATTGATTTCATCCTGTCTTCCGATACTGTATTCATTGGGTCATCATATGTCACAACATCGGAGAACGAGGAGAAGTATCCATCGCATGTTGGAATGAATCACAGAGGGGGGCTACCAGGGTTCGTTCGCGTAAGAAAAGATAGACGAACGCTAGTGCTACCAGATTTCTCTGGTGAGTCTAATATTTTATTTCGTACTATATCTCAGATCCTAATGGATGCCTTTCAGGTAATCGTCTCATGTCGACTTTGGGAAACATCGAAATTACACCGCTCGCCTCATTGACATTTGTCGACTTTGACTCGGGCGATATCCTTTACATTACGGGTTCTGCGAAGAATGTAACAGGATCGGCCGCTCATGATATCATGCCCTTTCAGGAAACACTTACCTTAATCCATACTACTGGTTTTGTCTTTGTCCATGACGCTCTCCCCGTTCGTTCAAAAGATGATACACCTCCCAATCGAAGTCCTTACAGTCCTCCAATACGTTTGCTAGCCGAAGAATCTTCTATGTCTTTATTTAATAATGACGATCGTCCAGAGGCTACGCTTTCCAGAATCAAATTGCACGATCCTCATATCGTACATTCACATGGACTGCCTCTAAAGATCTACAAATCCTCCCGGGTCAAGCCATCATTCTCGATTGTTCACCATTCCTCGGTTCACGACAGTATCAGCACCTGGCCCCATTTGCTCCATCTTCCGTCAATGACGATTTCATTCGCACTTGGACTGTATCATCGTCATCGTCAGAGCCTACACGCACTTTCTCCATTACACTCCGTTACAAACCTGGTGGAGCATTAACCTCGGCTTTCTTCAACATCGCACAAAAAATTGCTGAAATCCGGCCTGAATTACTCGATGACGCCACCCCTCTCAATATGACGATGAAAATCGCTGGGATCACCGGAGAATTCATCTTACCCGAGAGTTTAACTTCGCTTTCTGAACCCGTTAGCAGAGAGTTGGTTTGGTTTGGGGGTGGTATCGGTCTTACACCTTTCCTCAGCATGCTTGACTTTCTTCAAACGAAGAGAAAAGATGAAGATATCAAGATCCACTTCATTCTTTCTACACGAGAACCTAATATCCTCCTCCCCATCATCTTCAAAACTTATACTGGCATTGAGCGGTCAAATACCAAATCGAAAATATGCATCACTCTCGACGTCTTCCACTCTGGATCCGATCCCCTGAACGTTAACGATCTCACTGTTCCTACTGGGATCACCCTATATCAGCACGCTAAACGATTAGAAGCGGATTACATCCATAGCATGAAAGAGCACCTAGTGAAGGATAAAAAATTGTACCTATGTGGTCCGGTGGAGTATACGGAGTTAGTTATTGGAGAGCTAGTAAAGATCGGCTTGCGAACAGATGAAATTCAAAAAGAAGGATTTTTGTATTGAAATATTAAATTGAAATAATATGGTTCTACCTTCATCCATAGATATCGAGATTGCCCTTCATATGTAAAAAAATAAAGTGACCTCGTGTTTGTGCAGAAATCGCGAGAAAATTAAATTCGTGAACGCCCACTCAGCTAGATGTGCCAAGCCGACTTGGATTCACATCCGCGATATCCTCCCCTTACATTTGTTCTTTCAGGAGTGACGACAGCTTGAGTCTGGAAGAGTTTGATTCAGAGTCTTGTGGGATGAAGAGTAGACAGTGTAGTGGTGAGATTGCACGAAAAGAAAAAACGAGGGAGTTTATCTTCCCGATGGTCGAGCAGGAGGAGATCAGATTGGGAAGCCAGAAATCGTTGGGAATACAGTAACGCATTGCTCTGCCAACAAGTACCTTTTCACTCACAAGTCAGCCAAAGCTCAAACGCTCATGGTGAATTCCATTATCGTAATGAGGACAAAAGTTCAGACTAGCCTGAGGGGCCGAATATCGAGCCTCGGATAACAAACAGCTATTGTTTTTAACATGTGTCAGCAAAATCGAGGCCAAGATTCTTATGAATGCCAACGTTAGACAGAACGTACCTCTCCACTACTATCACTCGTAACATACAGCCGATTATCTTGGCCGAAGACTAAACCAGCAGGTCGGATACACTTTCCAGGACAGGAACTGAGATCCGTAGCTTGGACAAGGAAGTCATAACCCAACTCGGAAGTCGAGAGGGGTTCGAATGGGTATGGCACGCTGATAACAATGGTTAAGTGAGTTTACCATGTTTTTACCGTAGAAGGTGAAAGCGCACTGGACTACACCATAACCTGTAGGAGGGGTCCTGTCAAAAGAACCGTGGAAAGAGACAAAGACGTCTCCAGACCAGTCCCCTGGGAGTCCTCCACCAACGCCAATTGATCCAGGTTCATATCGTTTGATATCAAGAGGGACGGAGTGAGCCTATATGAAGAGTTATTTATAATCCAATTTTGATACACAAATCGTTACTTGGAAGTTGAAAACCGGGGGACGATTGTTGGTCGTGTTTTGACACCAAGGATCGAGGCGAGGAGGTGACGTTGACGGCGAATCTAGTTTCAAACTGAATTGTGTACCGCGAGGAAGATCTTTGTATTGTGGTACACCAATGGGATCAGCTGCACCATTCCAAAGAGTGGCGCAATCGGGGAAACCAAAAGAGGCCGGAGTAGCGTTACCAGTAGCGAATATCGTAACACTCTCAATTTCGTCAGCCGGATTATCATTTGCAAATGCTGCAGTCAATCCCGTCACGTTGTCGATGGAAGGGGCATTTTCAACAACGAGTAGGGTTTGAGAAGCAATGGGACCAACTTGATTGGAGGGGACGAATGCAAAACCTGCCGGATTACGAATCCCATAAGCGACAACAAACCCATTTTCCCATTTCAGAGGCAAAGGTTGCAGTGTGAGGAGGGAAAAAGAACGAATTTGAGATCGGCCGGAGGCGGGATCGCGAGCCGTGATATCGATGTTCGTTTTGGGGCCAGAACCGACAAGAATAGAAGTTATCGACCCAGATTCATCGCCTGCCAACTGAAGGGTATGGGTAGTCAACTCTGTGAAGATTGAAGAATAAGAGTGTGAATTAGCCGTCGGCTAGTCGGAATCATTGAACACCGACCTCCATCAGGGGGTAAATTTGCGATTAGAACGCTCCCTTGGCTCGAAGCAACTTGAGTGGCAGGATCATAAGAGTAAGCCAAGACTTCTGAAGCAGTGCTGACATAGAGTACGTTCATATCAATCTGAATACCATGGGTCAGCTGATCATTTTTGATGACAACTGTGCGATTCCATCCAGCGGTTGGGCTGAGAACTCTCGTAAACGCAGATACTCCAACTCCACGTTCAACTACGAGCAAGTTTTGTCGAGAATCGATTGCGACACCACGGGGACTGGTGAGGTTTGAAAAGATGACTGATGCATCGAGACCGGGTGCAACGGTCACTGGAGATAGAAAATCGGCTCCATCGTGTTGGATTTGGGCTAGAATGAATATCGGAAGGCTAAGGAAGAGGAATAGAAAGACCCTCATTCTCGGGACCGGCGAATGGTGACGGGTCACTAGAGAACAACACCTTTTATATCGCCTTGTCACATGTAATTGAAGGTTTCCAAGGGGGCTGGTAAGGTGACTTTGACGTGTTAAGAAAACCATCCAAGTTGTTCCTGACAATTCATTTCTTTGATGGCGAAGTTATGATGAATAACCAACGAGTCGGATACTAGCAAGAACCTCGGCTGTGATCAAAAGTTGAATTAATATTCCGACTTGGTGGATGGTGAATTTGTTGGAAAATACATGGGCTTCTCCGAGCAACAATGGCAGCTGACACCTGACAATGTCATGAATCCCTACGACCATCATTAAGAATGCGAGGTACACATGTGAACCCGGAAAGGAAGATGGTTAGAGGGACGTTAGGTATTTTTGCATCTCGGTCGTCCACCTCTGCTTCATCCAGGCGTTTTCATGGAGTGCCCTTGGAATAATAACCTTTCGAGCGTTATTGTCTCGGTCTAGCGTCGCGGTATTGAAAATCGTTTCCCCCATCGAAAGAGGAACCATCTCATCGTATTCGCTAAGCAGTATGAGCATTTCACGAGAAAGTCTCCCCAAGACAGTGTCGCGATTATGATGCAAACGTAGCGCAGCCGAAGTGTCCCACTTATCGAATGCCAGAGGACCGAGATAATGATAGGGTATCCATTTCTGAGGATACAAAGCGCGGACCATTGCCGGGATTGACTCGAAGGGGTTTTCTAAAACCAAGCCTCGAATGCGATCAAAATCTGAGTTATATCGTGAACTACCACCGCAGGATGTTTCGAGTTGAGAGAGTGTGCATATGGCAGCGGCACCTCCGAGTGAATGGCCATAGATAATAATACGGGCCTTGGGAAATTTTCGTAAAACGTACAATAAGGGGTCGGAATAATCCTGGATAATTCCTTTCTGAGTTGGCCTTCGAGGGGTCGATTTCCAGTAAGAACGTGGTGCGATTGCAAAGATCCCAGTCCTGGGTGACTTGGTTGGGGATAGAGATTGAATGAAATGGTTGAACATTGGAACGCGGTAAACGGGACTTGCTGCATTTCCTAGAGGAAACCAATAAGGACTGAAATTATGTGCTAAGAAAACAATTTACCTTGTAGATAGACCAAAATTGTTTCTATATCCTCTTCGTTAAATTTGTTTGAATGTACAAGCAATCCAGAGAGCTTCGCCCCAGCTGAGCCGTGTATAGTCTCTTCCCTGCAGTGAATGCGATCCAGTGCCGCAGGTGGTAAATCTTCAAGACCGTATTGACGAGCACCAAGCGGGGCATAACCTGGACCCGAAATCAAGTAATGAACGACAAGACAGAGCGGCCTATGTACCCATGTAGATGATACGCCGCTGAAAGAGGACCATCACGAGGCACTAGATAACCGATGAGCCTACGGAGTGAATAGAGAATTCCAAGAAAACCTTGTATGTCCAGAGCGCGAGGGGTAATCCGAGTACGATAGAGGCGATGACAGGAAGAGGGGGCGGCTGAGGGAGAGAAGATACAAACCTTGGCCGCCGAGACTGCCTGCAGACCAGACTGACCACATTCTGAAAACCGGAATGTCGCAATAACATGATGCTGCAAAGAAAAGCCGCATCTATAACTGCGCATTTGATTCATCACGTCACATGATAAGTAGCTGCTTCTGAATCCACTTCCGCTCGCGCTCCTAACCGTCTGCTCCGCCTTTAAGCACACGAATTTATGCCAACTTGTCTCTTAACGATTAACGATTATTCGGGACATTACATTGTGGTGCGGAATAAGTACTCGGTAAAACGAGGTTTTCATACATTCAGGCCCTGAACATAACCTGAAAACTGTCCTCTTCACAAACAATACCAGAACAAGGTCTCAGCAAATGTCCAGGCACGTTGCTCTGGAATCAGTTCTGAAAGATACTGAAGATTTGGTGGGCCATGTTCAGGTCATGTTCAGGCATTCTTCATGTATAGTACTTCGAACTCTCACAGTTGCAGGGTTCCAACCAACCCTCAATCAGCCGAGTATAATTTTATCATGCCGTTATGGTAGCAAGCGGGTAATTTCCAATACAGTAGCAGAACACATAAAGTAAAGGTCCGTTTCAAATCTTGATGGAATTACTGAATAAAGGCTGTGGTGGATAACGTCTCGTTCCACGGCATGAGACCGGCCTGTAAAGTCATCAATGTAAGTTTCAATCTAATTTATCATCATCTGGTGGTGAAGTATGGACTCACCCCTATGAGTGCGACATGGTAAACATTAATCTGCGCCTGGCCCTTAGGTAGGTTCTCTGGCAAGAGGACGGTAAAATTTTGGTAGGCTTGCATTGCGGGCATCGCAGGATCTCTCTGCGGATTGAAATGACCGTTGTAAAGGATACGACCCATCGTGTCAGCTGGAGCAGGGCAGGGAGCAGTGACGCAGGACGTGATGCCAAGCACTACCGCAACTTCTTCCGACGACGATTGGAAATTCTAAAGTTCATGAACGCGCGGCAGGTTCAACAGCAGTAATGTGACCTACCGGGAGTACAATTTGGATCGTAGTGTTCTGGCCAGCAGTAAGATTTGCCTGGTCAGGAGGGGTTCCGATGAGGACGCGCTGAGCGCTTGCAGCAGTAAGGCAGGCGAGGAGAGCAGTTACGAGTTTCATGGTGAGCTGAGGTTGATACAAGTTGTCGACTGCACAACATATGAAGCTTTTATAAGCTCCTCAATGATGACGTAGATGATGTGTGGCATTACTTCAACGGGCACTTCTTCCCGCTATTAACTGCGCGAGCATCGCATATGATGACCCCGTTCACGGCCGAGAGACTATGCCAAAGCAGGGTGGACAACAACCTCCCGACCAGGGCAGATTAAACCAATCAATTAATCACTCATCTATAACTCCTGATCGAATTCTCCCTCCCTCTTGTTCGAAGCTGGTTTATTTCACCGTGTATGCAGTGGGCACGTTGAATAAGTCTGAAGGTGACCATCTTCTTACCCAGGTGAATTTGGGGTGAGAAATGTATAACACTCCAAGTGATCGAATTAGAATCGTCTAGAATCACTCCTTGAGGGTGAGCAGACAAGATGTGTTATTAATATACGGCCGGCGGCCGCTATCCGCATTCAACCAAAATGAAGCGTAGCGAATGTTGTGAATTTTGGAGCTATTTTGGAGCTGCTTGGTCACGATGATTGATTTCTCTGCCAGTTGTCATGGATTTCATTTAGTCGGCCAACAGCTGGTAGCCTTCCTAGTCTTCATGTTCAATATCTGGTCTCGGAGTATATCAAGGCCGGATTATCAAAGCCACCTCATTCACCATCTACTTGAAGATGAGAGTGATAAACTGTCACCAAGTTGATATTCCTCCTGCGATTCAGGTCCGTTAAGTGCGGAACACTACAAAACTTTTGGTCCATCGTGTTTTGGCTGCGTTCCATGCTGAGGCGGTGTGATTCACTTGGGCCCGGAAATGCACGTCAGGCATTGATTGATTCTTGTTCCACATCAAGATTTTTGTGATGATGGATGATCATTACCTGATCATTGCTATACAATTCGACACAGCCAGGAGATAGTTTCGCATAAACAACTTGCCCACCAGGTATGTACTTCTTGCATCGGAGAATGATTTTTGCCTGATCTATTGAGTTGGTCTAGGTGATTTAGCTACACATCTTTTGGTAGCACTTCCCGCCTTCGAAATCCATACGTATACTGAATCAAAACAACACTCTTAGAGATACTTGGAGAACCATTCCACAGTAGCTTTGAAAGATCCCTCCCTGCCTGCCTTAACCTTTGGGTCACTCATGTCTCCACGAACAGCGAAGCCATGCGTGCAACCTTCAAAGTACTCTCTCTTATACCCAGGTTCATATTTTCCTTCCCCAAGGATCCTATCCGCCTGCTCTTGGGCCTCAGGTGGAAATTGTACATCGATAGTGCAACTATTGATAAGTAGAGGTGCTTTAGTCTCTTTTTGATACCGCTGGATCGCAGGTTAACTCATCGGAATGTTGCTGAAATCGAAAATTCACCTCGAGGTCCTCCGGAACCTTAATCAGGAAGGGGTGTGAGACCACAGCAACCTTGATAGCATCCTCAAATGCTAGATCGAAAACGTAACGAGCTAAAGAAAAAGAACTTCAATGTCCGGTTTGAACTTCCGAGCTGAAAAACTCTGGAACTTACCCCCGAAGCAGAACCCAACAGCACCGAACTCTCTGACACCCTGCTCCTTAAGCCATGCAATGACCTTATTCAAAGGCGGACGGGTATGCTCGGCGGTATGATTAATAAGCCACTTAGGTATATCAAATTTCTAAGCCAAAGGAAGTTAACCATTTGTTGATGGCGACTCTCGAAGTTTATGTGAATAAATATCAGACGTACCCCATGTTGGTCTAGCATCTCATCCGAGATTGCATCCCCGTTCAGTAAATCAGGTATGACAGTCTGACGCAGAATCAATCAGCGTCACCAAAAACATAAACGGTAAAGGACACTTTCATAGAAGCCGTTACGGGCGAGATCATCAGCGAGAAGCTTAGGAATATATCATCCGACCGTTCAACTGCTGGAAATAAGCTTCATGAAAAGACATCGTACTTTGTTATTAATCAATTGTAGCCCGAAGACGTCTGAAAGGAAAAGAATGGCTTTATCCTTCGGGTGACCACCGGAATGCTTTGCAATATAGACCGTGACGCCATTGACAGTCGTCAATTCGCCTGCAAAAATAAACAAGTAACTAGCAGTGGCAACGAGCATGGAAGACACACCTTCGGCAGTTCCCTCATGTCTAACACCTATTGTAAATCGACGTTGAATCTTTAACGACCGCAGCTGCATACAAATTTAAATCCAGTAGCTCACCGCTAAAACAATCTTTGCACAAACTCATATCTGACGTGAATGATGCTGGAAATGATAGGCTGCAGTAAACTTGTTCCATTGGCGCCTTTTAATTCATTCTGTCGCGATTACGCGGCTTCGCGTCGGCCATGTGTAAGTCATCCGCTACGTCAGCTGGCCACGCGTCATCCGTTCCATGTGGACGTTTTCAAAGGCGAAAACAGGACGACAGGCGTTGGCTTCACGGGATGTCGTGGCTAAATTGTCGTCTGAATGCCTACTCATGAGGAAGAAGGGGAAAATAGCTCCAGGACAGCGCCATGGAAATATTATGACGAATGAATAGCGGACCACTAATCCAGTGGTTACGGGCAACGTGTGGAACATACAGTAAGGCGTGATAGAGCATAATTACGCGGATTGAAAAGTGTACAAGTCCCTAATATCAGGTCCACTGTGATCAATCATCCTTACGCTTCGAAGAATGAGCATGCTAGTTGTCCAGTGACTCACGAGGAAAGTATAATCTTCTATTTTTTCAATTCTGTTTTGTGGATGGCGCAGGTGGATACGCACCAAGCGATAAGAAATGAGGCCAAAGTCAGTCAAAAATACTTGCAAGAACTAAGAGTAAAAGCTTGAAACCTGGAGGGAGGAGAGACTGGAGGGGATGGGGAAGTGAGGTGGACCGAGAACCTCGGTTAGATTAGCGAATGAGAGACAATCGAAGAGGAGGCCGAGGAAATAGTACTCGTGGAGAACAGTCCATCGGCAGAATTGCCTAAATATAGATGCGTCTTTCATGGTGGTTGCGAGTTAATTGTTTATTAGGACAAGTGGCATGTTGTGGCAAACTTCATGGTCAAGTAGGATTTAAAGTTAAAATCATAGCCGCGTTTCGGCCGATTATCGCCGGTCAATCACCGCTATTGCGAGCTAAGGAGAAATCTTGCTATATATCCAATATATATAAATCGTTATATGGTCTTCTAGTTGGAATAAAATGACCTAGTATCCAGAGAGCCGCTTTGCGTCACGCTTGTGCGATCGGTCAGGTTAGAGATGAGGCGGATGACCATCTTGGTGTGACGTCTTGCCATTCATATTAAACGCAGGAGAAGAAGCTAGTGAGGTAATAATTGGAAGGTACTTGTGGCTAAGTTCCTCCTGGACTAATCTTTCACTGCGAGGAGATTATAAAGCGGGATGGGTTGCCGAACTTGCGCGTTTCGTATCCGTCTTCCATGCATCGCCTTATAGCTATCTTGTTTTCCTCCGCGACCCTGGCTATGGTGAAGGGCATGCCTGGGCGAATGCTACATGCTAGGGATGACTGCAACGTTAATCAAGTCACCCACTGCTGCCAGGAGATGACCACCACCGATGACGCTCATGCCATTCAAATACTCCACGACCTGGGCTTTCCAATTGATTCCAATGCTGTGGTTGTGGGCAAAAAATGTACTGAACACGTTGGAAACAACTGGTTAGTCGCTGGCTCATCTCCATTTGATTGTTCCGAAACTCTCAACAATGGAACAGCGTTGCATCACCCGTTTGCTGCAGTGGAAACCTGGACCGTGGGTATTGTCTTTACATGCTATAATAGAATACTGACTACTTGCATACAGATGAGACTGCACTGAACTGTAGTCCCGTTAATCACAACGGAGTTGAGCACGAGTGATGGAGATGTACATATATATACTGTGGTAGATAAGATAAGATAATTTCAAAGGTCCGCATTTTTCCGAGAGCGGAATCCGAACTAGGATACGCTGCTGGCGGTCGACCACCTCCGCTCACCGTCATGAACGTTGCCCTCGCGTCTTCCTCTGCTGCTCTCCGCCGCTCAGCCGCGCGTTCTGCAATCAGAAGACCTAATGGTGCGCGTTTCAACTCGACCTCGACTGAGAAAAAAGCCCAGGATTCTCTCGCTGGTGCCCAAAAAACCGCCGTGAAAGGCTGGGAAAAGCTTGTCCAATTCCTCGGACCTGCTGGCCAAAAACTCGGTAACCTCCTCGGTGGTGTGTGCTTTCGTCCCTGTGATTTTAGCGAATATTGACTTTTGGGTACTGCCGTAGGTTACAAAGAACCTCTTGTATACAATTTTGCCGTCGCCCGCGAAGTTGTCAAGCGTATCTACGTCTCCGAGGCATTTTCCCCACCTTCTCTCTCCCAGTATGGGGAGGCATACCGTCAGATATGGTCAAATGTGACTCACGCCTCTTATTGGCGCGGTCTCACCAAGAACGGACAAATCGCTCAAGTCGGGATATATGGTTTACAAGCTTATGGTATCTTCAAGGTGTGTGTAAGGCTTCATGATCTCGATTCTTAGCTCATGTCATCAATAAATAGATTGGAGAAATCATTGGTCGGAGGCAAATTGTTGGTTACCCTGGACCTACGAACCAGCATTAACGCGACAAACTTACTGCTAGAACCATCGTCCTATAATACACAGGTTCAACTGTTTTACCACTACGTGCCCATCTCTGTTTAGAAACGATGGGCCTTTAATTTATATCCGCGTTCTCGTCATTTCCAAATTTTCCGACGCAAGAACAAGGATTAGACGACGTCCCTTTCATCTATATCTCGTCAATCCTGCGAACAGGAGAGAAGAAATTTCCTGTCGCCCGCTTCGTTGCACGTAAGATCACAAGTTTTTCTACAATTGACATTTGATATATGCTGTCGGAGAGATCGAAACTTGCTCGAATCAATGGGTATATTTTGTAATGGGAATCAGAAAATTATTTACGAGATTGTTCTCTATTTCTAGCGAAGGAATAGATTAGCTTCAACAGAGACCTGAATTTATGATAATAATGATAATTTCGTTGTTCATATGTGGGATGGCGAAAAAAGTTGGATTCACTGTAAATTGAAATCGTCAGGAGTTGTCCATAGCTGGAGGTATCAGATGTACGTTACCAACAGTGCTCCTCTAAACTGCAACTGCCAACCAGTGACAAACGCTCTTCGTTATCTTCAATTCAAGATGGGATCTGCGAAGTAATTGGCATAACTGACTGACACAGGAACGCGAAGACTAGGAAATACTCACAAGAAGACGAAAGTCCAACTTTCTGCGGATAATAACGCTGAATGATTTCAACGATCTGCTCCCCGTATCGCCTAATATAAACATATTTGACCTGCGACGCAAGAGCAGAGACGGTCGGAACTTTTCTTTGAAGCGCAAGACCGACAATTTTATCCAGGAGAAAATCGTCCATCAGCAATTGTTCCCCGAAAAATTCGCTGTTCTTGGACGGAGATTTCTCGTATGTCTCTCTTCTCCAGCTCTTTAGCGCTCTCTTTAGCTCTGTTGCATTCGTCGACATGGTTTAGGGTGGAGGTCTTTGGCAGTGGTAGGGGAGCGTATCCTTTGTGCACAATTCCAGTCTTATACTTTTATAGGTGCTAAGCGAGGGAGCTGTCCCTGAGCATTATTGAATAATGACCAGCTGCTAAATTTATCCCTTTCTATGCAGTAGAACGTAATTGTCCAGTTCATTTGCCACGCATTGTCTTTGTACACCTGACGTATACTTAATGAATAGATTGGACAGCGGGCTATTCTTCTGACACCACGCTCGCCAACTGTCTCGATCTTAATCAAATAGGCGACTGCGAAGATAAGTGGCGGAAGAAAGACAATCCTTTACCGTGAAAAAGGGTGACGCTTGAAAGCCGGGTGTAATTGCGCGTGGAAACTCCTGCCGGCATTCCAGAGCCATGGGTCTTGTTTTTCTTTCTGATTGTTGCCGTTCACATGCAGTACATATTAAAATGAAATTTACTTACGTGAGCATCGATCTCTGCCCTGCCTGTTACAGCCTGTTACTTGCTACATAAATGAAATGGAAAAGGTTCGCGGTGTCTTCAAGTCGGAGACACTATATCCAATACATTGATCTAAGCATTAAGCTATTTTATCATGAAATACTAGAGAAATATGTGCCTTTAGTAACGAAGTTCCCCTCACAATCCATAATTAATCCTGCGTGCCGGCCCAGAGAAATTTTTTCCAATTTTGTCTTAGTTTAGGTCCGAAACCTATGACATAGACCAGACATAGACACATTTTCTCGCAGTCATACTTCTATAATGATCTTAGGCCCTAGGGCCGTTGGGTCGCCTTATATCACATGTAAGAGAGTTAAGTCATCAGTACTTTGACAATTAGCTTTTTTTCACTTGTGCAAGCTAAAAAAGTGATAAAAAGCGGCAAAAAGCAGCAAAAAAGCTGTTGCCACATTTCGGGCCCGGATTTGAAAAAAGCTGGCCCTCCTGCAGATGCCGTGAAAAACTGGAAAAAGCGAAAAACTGAAGAAAAAAAAACTGAAAAATACAGACGTTACTAGTATAAGTACTCAATGTATCTAATGTTAAAATGATCTTTTTATCCTGTCAGCTTTTGCGCTTGTATCAAATTTAAAAAAAGGCCGAAAAGCGACAAAAAGGAAAAAGGAAAATGCCGACTTGCTGATGGTGACTATCATCTGGCTAAATGGCATTCAGGTAGAAGACTTTTGACCTACTGTATATTCAGCCTCTTTTAGTGATTCTTTTTGAGGCTAAATGCCCAAAGTCTTGACAAAATCTTTGAAACTGGCGGTAGGCTGGATTTTATTTCTAAACCAAAAAAAAAAATCGAAATCAATCTGAATTTGAATGCGGACCGGGATCCAGGAAAGGCCCATTAAAAATGAGGTCCAGCCTTAGGGGTTACCGGCCTTACCGGTTACCGCTGGAGCTGATAAATTTGAATGCTTAATCAGGACACCATGAGGACAGTGGTAGCACTCTTGCGGGATACTTATAGCATTGACCTACCATTCACTTTGGCGGTGCCATATCGGACGGCGTTTGCTATTAAAGTATGAATTCATACGAACTTGAAAACGTGTCCATTTATTCCCCATTCTGCAATCGTACTTATTTCCACCGATCTGACACCAGGTTGACTTTTTGAATTCGAACCATTTTTACGATCAACCATATAAATCAGAAATGAGTGCAAAAGAATGCAGGCACCCCATTGATCCACAGAATTCGATTCATTTCAATTCACTTTCAACATATTAATGCAGATAGTACCACCTGTAGATTGGCGGTGCCAGATGCATGCTTGAAACCAGAAATCCATGAGCAACAATACATGCTTCACAGGTCTGACCCTCATGATCAAGATCACTCCATTCGAAACTTGGTCACCACCTTCTGTAACGATCTTTTCAACATCAACCGTCGATCCAGGAGTACGATCATGCTGGGCCTCATGCACATGTCTGTTACGATTCCATGCCTGTTACACTTCATGAGCACTGGTGAGCAGCGCTACGAACCCAACAAGAAAGACACTCTTACCTGGAATAACGAGGTAAGGCGAGAACTCATGATGTTGCTGTACCTCGCGCGTGCTAAAATGCTGTTACAGAGAACCAAGCGCCTCTCCTACTATCCCTTGTATTTCTTTCTCAAATCCCTCAGGAGTGCCCTAACCAGAGGTGGTCTTCTTAATGGAAGAACAGCCAAACCAATATAATATATCCGAGCGACCACCAGCGAAAGCAAGAGTAAAGTACCAGGAAATGAGCATTTGCTCATGGTGGATTTTATGAAGGAAAAATGCTTATAACGCAGATTAAGCCAGTGCATATAGAACCTATCGCTGTCACCTTGTTAGTCTTCCTGCAGGCAAATACATCAGTTAATACTCACCTAGTCACATGCCCTTTTCAGCCAACAGAACTAATTTGAGCTTATTTCTTTCATTGATGATCCACCATGAAACAAGTGACTGTGGGACAAGCAGCTGTTTTTGATGCAAAGTAATGAGTCACCAGTCGTGGACTATGGGCTACCTGAAATACGAGGGGCCTGCGTGGTGCAGAAGGGTCTGCGTCCCATTGAACAAGCCCTCGTAGCCATCTCCAACCTGTGCCAATTGCCAAAAATCCACATGTATATCCTCAAATAAATCATGGGCATGTTTGTCCCAATGAGGTCTTATCAAGCTAGATGGTGTGATTTGCGGGTTGAGTAAAGGTCTGTCAGGCACAGCTAATATACAGCAAATAGGATACTAAGAAGATGAATGTGAAACTTTCTTTCCTGAGCCCGGCATTCATTTCGTCAACCTGAGGTAAAGGAGATATTCTTCATAACAACATTTAGATAGAATGAGAATGGACCGCAGACATCGTAAGAGAATAAAGTGCACCACCATTGCAGCTAATTTGCAGAAGAATCAGATAGGGCTGGAACAGTAACCCGACAGTGCAGAGTAGAAATTAAAGTCATCAATCGTACTACGACTCCTGCTGTTTCATTTGGAGTTCTGCAACCAACTCAGAATAGGCTTTCTGTGCAGATATTGACTGTCCATAGGAGAGAGATGATCATAATATGTGCCGGGCTGTTTCTATAAGATTTGTTGAATTTTAGCTGTAACATTCCCCTCGTAAAATGCCCGTGGACAAGGTAAGTATATTGACCCATCAGCTAGGTGAACCGCTAGAGTAGATCGACTTACCCCAACAAGAGAAAAATGTGAGGCATTCATCAGGCCATTTCTTTTCGGTATATCGGATGGCATGTTGACAGTGAAGGTCTGGTGTCAGTGGGTTGGTTTAGTTTGAAGCCAGCAGGAGGGACAATGTCACCCAAAGAACTGTGGGAAACCAGGCATGAAGACGAAGGTGCCAATTACTGAGCCCTGAGGGTGATGGAACCATCTTTGCAGTGGTCGAGGCCTCGGTCTCGATTATTCGATTGTGAAAGAGCAAGGTTGCTGACGGCCGAACCAGCCGACTTCAGCCGACATCCAGGTCATTCAGTGGAGCTTCAAATCTAGTAGGAAACTGGGTATTCGACTCGAAGATCCTGCCACCACACCGACCACCCAATACTGCCTGGGATCTCTTCTCAGGACAAAAATCATTGTGAGCATATTAACAACTTGAAAATAGTTTTTTGATACATATCACCTACCTGTCGATCATTAATCTGAATAACAGTTGGCTGTTCAGCGGTAATAATTGCTTCATCGGGAAGGGTAATCGAAAAAAACCATCTGTGGAGCTAGTACGGTGACAGTAAGGGATAAGGGAATGAAGCAGACAGGAAGTGCCAGGGTTCGCTAGCGTAATGAAAGATAGACGAACGTAATGCTACAAGATTTCTCGGGCCTGCTCTGCATTTGCTTCTGTTTGCTGCCCATCATCAGGGTCTTTCTCGCCACACACACAATAGCAAACAGCATCTTGAATTGTTTCTTTCTGCGATAAATACTGAAGTATGGCGATGAGCACCATGAAGTCTTTTCGCAAGGCTTTCCATTCTCTTGCCTCGTTCTTTAATAGGTCTTCTGATGTTCCTCCCCATGATCCTTTCGATGTGCACTCAGTCTGGTACTATCCCCACAAGATGTCAGTCGAAGTCGTGCAATACCTGCTGAGCCTTTTCTCCCATTTTTCCATTCTGGGAGCCGTTGTTGGTCCGGATGACTGGTATGTCTCACAGGTCGAGGTGTACAAGAACAAGACCAGCCTCAGGCATGAACTTTTGTTGGCTACCATTCAACGGACGCCTCGGACCCGCCCTCAGCAAAATTCCTCATCTGGTGGTCATCAGGATGTCATTTCTACTGAGGCTCGCCAGGCTCAGCCTAATCTCATCCCAGATCAGCCTTAAGCCAGCTATCTCATCATCGAATGGAGAGTAGATGGATGTCGGGCCAAGGAAGGAGCTTCCCAATTGGGCTCTGCCAATCTGGGTGAACAGATGCAGGAGGGTGCCAAAGGCAGGGGCAGCTCTTCACTCGATGATTACGTGATGAGGAAGTGGTGCGGAAAGAAGTCTGCAGTCCAGTTCTTGTCTGGTAAGAAACCTGCATTGGGCGAAGTGCGGCATACATTGTCAAAGGATGACATGGGCAATGCTGAGTTGATAGGATGTATGGACTTACCCCACCCACCCACTCTTCCCCATGAGGGTGACTCAGACATGGTTTTTGAAGAACTTCTAGGGAAAGCTCAAATTCAGCGAGCTCAGGCAGCTTCCACTGCTTCCTCTTTATCCAGCCCTCCAAAGGCTGCGACCTCTTCATCGTCATTGTGTCGATTCATTTCTATACTTGCCTTGCTCTGCCTCGCAGATACTGTCAGCAAGGAGGAAAACTATTACTCGATTACTGGTACTAATTGCTATTGGTACTGCTCTACAATCTTGTATTCCCTTTGCAGGCATACTCAAGGCACAATTGTTCTGCCACTTCCAAAGAGAGGCAACGTAACCATTCTTCCTGATGACTCCAACGATACCATCAAGACAAAATTTGCAGGGGCAAAAAGCAAATTCGGACGTTTTGGTATCCTTGACATTGTCACTCCTCCTGAATCTGAAAAAATTGGTGGGATCCTGAGGGAATGGGAAGTCAATCGAACACAGATGGAAATTGAGGTTTGTGATTACCTCTCTCCATTTTTTATCTGTTTCTGATTTGAAATAGTGTGACAGAAACAGGCTACAGACTCTTCAAGAGAAAAGGGATTTTATAGCGAGGGCAATAGCAGAGATGCAGCAGGCACAGGTGCTGGCAGCAGAGGCGCAGGCAAGGGCAGCAGCAGCGGTGCAGGCAAGGGTGACAGCAGCAGCGCAGGCAAGGGCGACAGCAGAGGTGCAGGCAAGGGCGACAGCAGAGGCGTAAAAGTTGGATCGGACTAGGAAGGAGCTGCAGATGGCTCAAGATGCTTTGGCTAAACATGGAATTCATTTGACCCCAAGTTGAGGCTGAAACGACTAGTCATAGCCATGATGATACCTCTGTATTTCCTTTTTCTTTTGTGTAATGTTCATCTGTGCCACTTACCTCCAAATCTAATACATGTGATACCTTGGAAATTGATTTCGCGCTTACCTGACGTTGCACCTCTCAATCTCTCGTCCGATTTTGGCCAACCTCAAAATCATGTTCGCAACCAAAAATGGTGCGCCTGACTATTGTCCATGATTATGATGTTTGAAGGACTTGAATGAACACAGTTAAGATGAAATCAATTTTCCCTTGTAGAACGCATATTCAATTGAGGCACGTTTCTGGGCCCTACTCAAGGTCAGGGACCTATTGGCCCCATTTTTAGTTAATTTTGATACAAAATAATGGACGACTTTCCATAGAATTTAGAAACACAGATAATTTCCCAAAATTTGTTCTTATTAAAGGTCTGCTGCTTGAATAGTAGAATATTGAACCATAGTCGTTTGGAATAATCAACAACAATAAATGTATGGGCAAAAATAGCACAGGACCCTTTGAACACTGTTACGCAACCTGATCAGATAACATTGTTTACCCTACTCAACTTGAAGATGCCTGACCGCTTTGACTTGAACGATGACAATGATGACAGCCTCGATGAATTCGGCCAAATACAAGACTTAATCTTCAATGAAATACAAGGTTTTGAGGAGGAAGAGGATGAGATAGCATTGGCGGCTGCAGGTATAATTGTATACCTTGATGAGGAGATACAAAAAATATGGAACACATGTTGAGCATATCATCAGCAATACCTTTTGCGTGCTGAGCTCCTGCCAGACCTCTGAAGTGATACCCCTTGGCAAGCATTGTATAACCACCAAAATCCATGGGGATTCATCACGACAATGGGTTTTGATCCTGAAACCTTCCAATTAATCCTCAACAGTGGGTTCCAAGAACTATCAGATTCCACTCTGATTACCCATTCAGACACCATTCCCCAATCACCACCAAGGGTAGATAGGTGTTCACTAGATGCCACCGGGCATTAGGCCTACTTCTACATTATCTGGGCTCGACAATGCTAGAAGTGAGTCTATGCAAAATTTTCGCCTTGGTTCCGGTGACTGTACATTGCTATCTTACTTTTGGCTTGTCTCTCTTGCTCAAAACTCTTTGCCATATACCTGAATTGCAAATCTGTTACCCCACTGGCCTTGAATTCCAAGAACAAAATGCTTTAATTATTGTGTGCCATCCCTGATTGACTGGAGCATTCAGCAGCATAGATGGATTAAATCTACCAATCCAAGTGTCTGCAAATGAAAATATCGAGAATGCTACATATAATGGGTGGTTATATGCCCATTTTGTCAATTCTGTGTTCGCATTTCCCGCTGATGGTTCGTGTATTCATTTTGACAATGTTGAACAGCATAGTGGTATGCAGTGATAGCAGAGAATCACTTACATGTGAAATGGTGAGCAGAGACTAGAGTATACAATGAGTAGCTAGTAGGCTATGTACAACTCAGAGAACACACTTAATGGATGGAAATCCGATGATTTATTAAGAGAGATACACAGACCTTATATACTATTCTAGGATAGTCTGTGTGAGCATAATAATCTGCATAAGGCTGCGCCAATACAATACTATCTAGCAATAGCAGAATGAGAGCATAGCTGTGCAAGCCAACACCTGCACAGGGACATAATGCATAGGATGAGGCAGCACTAGGGTGCCTTAGAATAGGCACTATGCATGTAATAATTAGCACTGAGCTTAGTCAGCATCAAGCGCTATAATTAAATCCAACACTCCTCCTTGCTGCAAGCATTGTGGATATGTTCAAAAATTGTTCTATCTAAATTTTTGGTGAAGATGTGGGCAGGATTTTTAGTGCCCTCAACATGGAAAAGATCAATCTTCTTTTCTTCAAAGAATTGATGGATGATATGAGCCTTTATGTCAATGTGTTTTAAATGTTTTTCTTGGACTGGATTGGAGGCCCAGAAAAGAGTGCCTTTGTTGTCACTGAGCAAATGCAGTATAGGACAATTCAAGCCAATTTCTGTCAGCAACATGTTGTTATGATTGTGGAACAACTCCGAAATTTCTAAATCTTATCTAATCCTTATCTGATATGGATCTTATCTGTTACATTTCCATCATCAGGATACGTCATTCTATTTCTGTGTTTCTCTTTGACATTACCTTGTTTATCTTTTTGTTCTCATGATCAATCTTCTATTCTCATGATTGATCATCTTCCTTCCTAGTTTATACTTTCCTTCTCACTGATTACTCCATGTTCCCATGCCTGCCCGTTATACTTTTCTTTCATCTTTCCTTTCTAGTACCTTTTGTCTCACTGTTACTCCACTCCCATATGCTTTACTCCACGTCTATACGTTCTTACTCCACTACTCCGAGTATTATGACTCAGTCCTGTTCTATACTTAGTTACCCTGGGTAGTTGTCTTTACGTATATAAACTCTGTAGGTACTGCTGTATTCCTTACGCTTTACCAATCATATCTTTCCCTTACTCTACTCTTTCATCGCTCTCAAGTCTTTGTCCACTTGTCTGCAACCTGAGTCTTCATAGATTAAGGTCATAACACATGTACATCTATACTAACTATTTGGCACAATCAGAGAGTGCCATGTATTCAGCTTCCATTGAAGAAGCAGCGACAGTTTTCTGTTTCCTGCTCAGCCAGGATATGCATCTGCGAGCGAGGGTGACATAATTACCAGTAACAGACTTGCAATCAGTAGGGTCCTGAGCTCAGTCAGAGTCTGAATAGGCAACAATTGCCTGATTGGAAGCACCATCATAAGTGATTCAGTACTTGCGAGTCACGAAAAGGTACTGCAAGACATAAAGTCCAGCATTGTAATGCTCCTCAGCAGGATTTGCACATTGTTGACTCAGCTTAACAACAGTGTAAGCAATGTCTGGTCGAGAACTGATCATCAGATACATCAAGGACCCAACAAGTTGTTGGTATTTCTGTTGGAAGGCGGGATTGACAGGTTCATTGTTGGGAACAAAAGAGAACCCAGACAGAAGAGGAGTCTTCATTGGCTTAGAAGCAACGTTGAACTTTTCCAGGACCTTGTCAAGGTAGGGGACTTGGTCAAGGAATATTCTCTTGTTTTTCCTGTTGTGCATAATATTTATCCCAAGGAATTCTTTCATTTCCCCTAGGTCATGGCATTTCCAGCGCTTCATAAACTTCTGCTTCAATTCTGAGAAGAGTGGAGTTTTCTTGCCAAAAATGGCAATGTCATCAACGTAAACTAGTACAATGATAAGTTGCTTCATTTTCAGACAACAATAATAGTAGATGCCAGCATCTGAGGCACAGCACTTAAGCCTAAGTCCTTCATTGATGTGGTGAGTTCACGCCACCAGGCTAAGCCAGCTTGTTTAAGGCTATACAGAGCATGTCTGAGTCTCTACACTTGTTAAAAAATGTCACAGTGTCACGGTGTCACATCAGTCACATCATTTATTACATAATTATTTCCCTCTGCTACTTCAGTTCGATGGAGGCTAAACTATCAGCATACTGACCATGGCTCAGACATCGGATCTACCTGTGGAATTATATCAACACATCTTATCTTTTTTACCACCAAACCATGAACAACAAGTACAATGGAGGAGACAAGCAGCTAGAATTGGATGGGCATCATGCCTTGAAGGTTGGTACTTACAGGACATGCAGGTGTACAGAGTATGGGAGGATGACGTTAATCATGAATGATGGAGTGGCGGAACGGCCTTGGGTGATAGTGCGGTGGCAGAACCTGTCTTTCTGATACTGGGAACAGGTACGATTCTACACTATGTGCCCATGCAGAAAGATCTTAGCGATGTATCATGGGAGTATTTGGTAGATGTGAATATTTTCTATTTTTAGAACAATTTGTACTTGTTGACATTTTTATAAGGTTTACCCAAACTTATAGATTATTGATCTTGCCTTTGGTTCTCTCTTCTTTTCTCATGATCAATTCTTTTCTAAAAATATAACTTCCTTTTTCCTGTTGTTTACATTTTTATAGTTTGTTTACATTTTTATATTTAGCTCTTTCTCTCACATCGTGCTTCGCTGTCAATATATAAATCATCTATTCTCTCATGCTTTACTTCTTTATGATGTCATTGTGTAAAAATAGTTACCTAGGGTAGTTGGTCTGTGTACCAGGACTTAGGTATAAAAGTAGGTAGAAACTTGTAGAAAACTGTTATGAACTCATCATTACTATTAATAGTCGCATCATTGCTATCAGTAGTATAAACAACATATCTATGATATGTCGTATAACCTTCATTCTTACCCCTTAACCTTACCTGACACCTCTGACTTCCTCTGACTCGTCTTATCTGTTTCACCTATAGTTAGTTCTCTTCTCTTAGTATATAAACCTAGACCAACCCAGTGTATTACCTTACGCTTTATCAATCGTATCATCCCTTCCTCTTCTCTCTTCCCTCTCTCAAGTCTTTTCTCTTGATTGCAACCTGAGACATAGTCTAAGGTCATAACATTTGATAAAGCATCTTTATCTCACTTTGCAGTAGTAACCCAGCTGCGTGCCAAGGGCTACAGGATACACACGGTGTTAGTGTATCGACAAGCGTAACAAGACACAAGGTGTAGTGTCACTAGCAATCAGGCTGAAAGAATTTTGATACGGTCAACGGTGCATGACCAGTAGGAGTCACAAAAGGAAACAGTTAATACAGGAGTCATATTACACAGACACAGAAGACGAAGAGGAGAAACAGCTACCTCTATCAGATGAAGACGAGCCAACTACACAGATCAATGAAGAAATAGAAGCAGCGCTTGCAAAGCAACTAGGCAAATACAAATCAAAGACATGTCAGTCACCACAAACCAAGCAGACACTGGACCAAGAGGATTGGTACCAGAACCAGGACTATTCAATGGAGACAGAACCAAATTCGGAGATTGGTGGAGATCCATAAAGATCTTTATGAAATTCAACAAGATCAAGGATGAAGAAGACAAAATCATCGCAGTCATATCCCGGATGAAAAGAGGAATGGCAGGACTACACGCGGCCATGACATCAGACCAAATAGAACATCCAGACCCAGCAAACCCGTTGACTTGGATTGCATTCCAAAAGGGGCTCACAGATGTATGTCAGTGATGGACAGGAAAAGGAACTAGCTGAAGCACGCATTGAAAGTTTTAATCAAGGAAGGACCAATACAGCTGATTGGTTGGTTGAATTTGCAGTACTCAAGAACAGAGCCGAGACAGACGACCAACATGCAATTTTCCTACTCAAACGAAATGCACGAAAAGACATAGTCAAAACAGTCCTTTCCTACCCGCAGAATTTGATACCCACAAGCTATCAGGGATGGATGAAAACCCTTTTAACCATTGGAAATGGAAACGAAATGTTTGATCAAATCCACAAACATATGACTACAGGAATAGTTTATGGAGGAAGTGGCCAACCAATGGAGATTGGACATCAACAACCAAACAGGGAACAGAGCAAGTGCTACAATTGTGGCCTCTTCGGGCATTTTGCCAAAGACTGTCGTAAACCCAAGAAAGCAGGATGTTACAACTGTGGCAAAACAGGACATATTGCCAGAAACTGCAGAGCACCAAAGAAAGTCAGAACTAGAGAAGTAGGAGAAGAAGAGAATCGAAAGGAGAGGAGGAGAAAGACAAACAGCAGGATTTTGTAGAAGGCTCCGAGTAAGCGCAACTTCGAGAGCCACAACTCATAGATGTTCACCAGTAACCGTACGACGATCTGCAAATAAATACCAGATTCCACAAGAAGAACATCTAAGCACGAAATCCTATTGGACACAACAATACAAACAAAGAAAGGACCAAAGAAAGTCACAGCATTGGTTGACTCAGGAGCAATGACAATGTGGTATCAAGGAGCCTAGTCAAGAAAAAACAACTGCCAAGATACGAGAGAGATGTGGGGTAGAAATGAGGAATGCAGATGGATCGCTTAATCGAAGTGGTCAACTCAAATATGATACAAGAATCAACATGAACATTGGAGGACACAAAGAAGACATACAGGCACTTGTATCAGACATAGCAAGTGCAGACATCTTTCTGGGATACGACTGGTTAACAAAACACAACCCGGAGATCGATTGGATTCACAAAGTGGTCAAATTTACAAGATGCCCAAACTCGTGCACGGTTCCACACAAAGACATACCGTTCCAAACAAGAGCAAGATCATCTACAGTACAACATATGGAAGAAAAAGCAGCGGACACAACAAAAGCAAAAGATCTACCAACGTACTTACAACCATTCACGCACTTGTTCAACAAAAAGAACTTCGACAAACTACCAAAGAGGACAATATGGGATCATGAAATCAACTTAATGGAAACAGCACCATGAACACTACAATCAAAAGTCTACCCAATGACAGTCAAAGAAAAAGAGGAACTCAGAACATTTTTGGACGAAAATTTATCATCAGGAAGGATACGACCATCGAAATCACCATACGCAACCCCTTGCTTCTTTATTCCCAAAAAAGATGGAACCAAACGACTAGTACAGGATTACAAACACCTCAACGAGCACACAATCAAGGACAAAACACTATTACCACTCATCTCAGAAGTTATCAACAAACTTAAAGATGCGAAGTACTTTAACAAACTGGATATCATCTGGGGATACAACAATGTGTGGATTAAAGAAGGAGATGAATGGAAGGCAGCATTTATCACCAATAATAGATTATATGAACCTACGGTAATGTTCTTCGGGATGAGTAACTCACCAGCAACGTTTCAGAGAATGATGAACACAATCTTTCAAGAAATGCTACAAGCAGGAACACTCGTCAACTACATGGAGATTTCGTTATACCAGCCAAACATCAAGAAGAATTGCAGGAACGAACTACGAAATTTCTGAAATTGCAGACAAGCACAATCTATTTTTCAAAAGATCAAAATGCACATTCGATGCAACGGAAATATCAATACTAGGATTCATAGTAGGACAGGGCACAGTACGTATGGAAGAGGAGAAGGTGAAAGCTATCAAGGAATGGCCAACACCAAAGAAAATAAAGGATGTGGAAAAATTCCTAGGTTTCGTTAACTTTTACAGAAGATTCATCAAGGATTTCAGCACCATAGCAGCACCGCTGAACGAACTTAAAAAGAAGGATGAACCATGGCGATGGGAAAAAGCACAACAAGAGGCATTTGATGGACTAAAAGAAAAAGTCATGTCGGAACCAGTATTAGCAATGCCACAAGACAAAGGAAAACTCAGAGTAGAGACAGATGCTTCAGGATATGGTATAGGAGGAATATTGTCACAAGAACAACAGGGACACTAGCACCCAATCGCATTTCATTCAAGAACAATGTCACCAGCAGAAAGGAACTACCAAATCTACGACAAGGAACTACTCACAGTACCAGAAGTGATCAAAGTCTGGCGACAATACTTATTGGATGCATACGAACCATTCAAAATATGGACAGACCACAAAAACCTGAAGTACTTTAGAAAACCACAACAACTCAATGGACGACAAGCAAGATGGCATTTAGAACTACAGGAGTACAACTTCACACTCAAACACATACCGGGAACAGCAAACACCAAAGCTGACATTCTATCGTAACTAGTAGAGGTAAACACAGGAGAAGACAACACAGACGTAATGCTACTACCAGAACAACTATTTGCACGAAGGACAACAATACTCGAAAACAAGCTATTCAAGGAAACAACAGATATCAGAGGGGTATGGGAAATAGCAGGAGGGGACGATATTAGAAAACAAATCTGAGAAGTTAAACAAAGAGAAACACAATGGTTACGAGAAAAGGAAAAGAATCCAACAAAAGCATGGGAAGAAGAGTGGCATACTATGAAGGACGGATATACGTGCCGAACAACAAAAGCATACGAGAAGAAGTATTATGACAAAATCACGATGAGCCAGATGTAGGACACCCAGGACAACACAGGATGATCGAACTAGTCAAACGCAATTATTGGTGGCCAGAAATGCGAAACGACATCAAAAGATATATCAAAGGATGTGACACATGTCGCAACAAAATCATTCACCAAAGACCCCTGCACAACTACATCTACTCGAAACACCTACATACCCATGGGAAAAAATCAGCATTGATATGATCAGACCGTTACCCAAATCAGGAAACTTTGATGCCATATTGGTCATAGTTGACTGATTCAGCAAGATGATTTGAGTTATCCTGACACAAACAACGCTCTCATTGGAGAAACTAGCGGAGATATATCGAGATGACATATGGAGATTGCATGGGATTCCAAGACGCATTATCAGCGACAGGGGACCGCAGTTTGCATCAAAGTTTATGGGAGAATTATGTCAAGCAACAGGAACAATGAGAAACCTATCAACAGCATACTATCCACAAACAGATGGACAAACAGAACGAATCAATCAGGAAGTGGAGGTATACCTACGAAATGTCATCAACCATGCTCAGGATGATTGGGCAAAATGGCTGACAACAGCAGAATTCCAGTACAATGACAAAAAACACAGTGCAACCGACTTTACCCCATTCCAACTTATTTTCGGACGACATCCATGGAAAGGAGATATACAAGCAAATACATCAGCGCCTACTGTCAACGACATGATCGGAAGGTTAGAAAAAATGAGACAAGAAGCAATGTCAGCACTCAACAGCAGTCAAGAAATGATGAAAGAAAGATCAAGATGGCCATCACACATCTATCAACCAGGAGATCAAGTATGGTTGGAGGGCAAAAACATCAAAAGCAATCGACCAACGAAGAAACTAGACAATCAGAGATATGGGCCATTTGATATCACCGAACGAATAGGAGAAGGAGTGTACAGACTCAAAATACCTGAAACATGGGTAATCCATGATGTGTTCAATAAACGACTCCTATCTCCATTCCACAAACCTTCTTTTAGGGGACAAATCAAACTCCCACCACCAATGCTGGAGATTATTAATGATGAAGAACATTACGAAGTGGAAGAGATCCAAGGAACCAGGAAATGAGGCCGAGGAACACAGTACTTGGTACACTGGAAAGCAACGAAGAAGACACATGGGAACCAGAATCGCTATTAACAGATGCACAGGAAGCCATCCAAGACTACCATAATAGGCTTCCAGGTAAAAAGCCTATAAAAAGGAGAGCTAATGAGCGTAAAAAACCATCTCCCATCTAAAACATGTCTACTCAATCCACCACCAACAACTCTGGCCCCACTATTTCCTCAGCAATCATCGATGCCATGTCTAACATTCTAGGTCCTACTCCTGCTCCACCTACCCAAGAACCCACAGCACTCGAACAATTCGCCAACATCATGCAAGAGACCACCGACCCAGACATAGAGCTAACATCCATTTATTCATCCATCTCCAACCTTGCTCACCTTACTACCATTATATCCAAACTTGCGGAAAGCGTCAACTCAGTAGCAAGAGCCACCAACCTGCTCTCTGTACCCATTGTCTGTAAAGCACAAGGCGAGGAGCAAGGTATCTTGACAGCTCAATTCAACAAGATAAGTGATGATCTTATAACCTTTGCCAACACTGATGCCGTTAATCGCATGCGAGGAATACTCATTGTCTTGGCCAACAAAGCTCTGGAGCTTAGGCCACTCGCATCTGGTCATATATTGGACAACGATGCAGCAAAGGTCATCGACATCATACTTCGAGCTGGTCATAACTCTGCTCCTTCCAACCCCAATAAGATCCCCAATGTCACCATCCAAGCCACAGTCATGCAACAGATCCGACCCAAATCCGAACCCCTCACACCATCCCTACCTAATCGCAGTGCCACACCAGGACCTACTCGCATTCGCATCAATACCAAACTTACACTCATCGATAACGCCTCCAACTCTGATATATCGGACACTGAAAGCTCATCTGCCAAGTTGACTGAGGAACCTACCATCGTTGATGAAGGCATCTGCCTCATGGAGTACATTTCCCTCCACACCGTCGTACCCGTCGCACCAGAAGAATTCAGACCTCCTCATGACTATCATACCCTCTGTTTCAAAGGTGAAGAATCCTTGCCATATTGGAAGAAGATATGGCGCTACATCATTGATGAACACCACAACGACACTACCACCTATCGAGGACAGGTTATAGAGGTTTACGCTGAAGGATCGGATCATGCTCCTATCTGGTTCGCCCTACACAAAAGGGATGGCATGCCCATGATAGGCCCTACCAAATGTCGCACCGTCAACACTTGTTTCTGATTCGTTAACCCAAGTTCAGTTTTAAATTCTACTTCGTCGTAATCTCCATTATGCATTTATTCTAAGGTAGAGCCAGTGCGTCCTAGTCAACATCACATGATTGTGACAACATTGTGATGACTGTTATTAAGTGCATTATTAATCAAGTGACTATGAGTCACTGCTAGCCCGCTGAAGCTCTTCGAGGATCGCATCGGGAATCTTGCAATGCCCTCTGTACTTTTCACATGTCCAGGCAGCTTGAGTACCAGTCAAGCCATACCGGTAGACACTCATGAACCTAAATGATCTTGTTACAAAGCTATTGTATCATTAATGAGTGCATAATTAAATTTTGACAAAGGATGATACTTGCCGTCTCATGGTGATAAGAGGAACTTGATCAAGGCATTGGTCTATATTTTTACGGAGCACTGCTTCATTTGAAGAAGGTTCTTGCAACTGATATAGCCTTTTGGCAAATCCCCAGCATTGTTCTATTGGATTTAATTCACAATGGAACTTCGGAAGGAAAAGGATGTGAAATCCCTGGGATTTCACATCAGTCTCAAGAATTGAATCAACTTCCATAAAATCTGGCTGATAGAACATCAGATGATGGCAGCAACAATGCTCTTCTTGATTAGATGGATTTGGACACTTCTTTAATGATGATCCACACGAAGCTCTGAGGTTCCTGACATTAGAGTATCCACGTTCTTTGAGTATAACAGCCATCCCTTTGAACCAGCCTGCCTGATTATGACCTTCGGGAAAGTAAAATTCTTGTTCAGCTCCATTGCTGAACCTTCTATTGGCCATCGGAATCTTCTTCTTTTTTATTCTTTCCATCACTCTCATATTGAACATTTCCATCCGATCCGAGATCATTGACATCAATAAGAAATTTTTTCGAAGGATTTTTCGGCATCCATAGTGCTGAAATAGCTGTTTCTGCATGTTTTGCATGAGTCCGGGCATTGTCAAAGATAAAAATATGGTCTTCATCTGGGTAATATTGCTTGAGTATATCTATGGCCTGCTTCACATGTGCTCGAATATGTTCATTATCAAAATATCCATCTCGTCCTTTTCTGGGCCAAAATAATATTCGAGTAGTCTGGGTTCCATCAGGAGAGCGGAGCCATCCATATTCAGCCGAAAAAAAGTCTACTGCCATATACGACAGTCCTTCTCCTTTGGCATAAGGTTTAGGTGTTTCATCTTTATGAATCCACCTTTTACGTCGTCGATCATAAGCATAGAAGATCGACTCATCGTGAAACCAAAATACTGTAGATCGCTGCCCTGGAATGAGAGCTGGCGGAATTGGAGAACCATTTGTGTCCCAAGCACATGTCCGTTGTTCAAATTCAAGAGCTTTCGGAAGAAAAATCTCTTGTCGAAATGTGACAACGTCCTCGCGTTCATGACCATTGGCATACTGTTATGGTTTCACCGGTTATGGTCACCTGCTCTGGCTCTTTTGTTTTTCCGCATTCCCATGCCTGCCCATTATACTTTTCTTTCACCTTTCCCTTCTAGTATCTTTTGTTCTCACTGTTACTCCACTCCCATATGCTTTACTCCATGTCCATATGTTCTTGCTCCACTTACTCCACTACCCCGAGTATTATGACTCAGTCCTGTTCTATACTTAGTTACCTTGGGTAGTTGTCTCTACATATATAAACCCTGTAGGTACTGCTGTATTCCTTACGCTTTACCAATCGTATCCTTCCCTTACTCTTTTCTCTTATCACCCTCAAGTCTTTGTCACTTGTCTGCAACCTGAGTCTTTATAAGATTAAGGTCGTAACACATACTGTCCTTTTAGATCATAGTCCCATCGGTGCCCCAACTTTCTCATCCACCATTTTGCTGTAGCAAGAGAAATAGTCTTTTTTCGCTGCAACCGGGCCAACATTTCCGGATTATCAAGGAACCGGACAATTGTTTCTGCACAGATCTGATGATCTGTTGGGTTGAAAGATGCGAGATGATTATTGATTTCTTGTGCAAGATCTTCATCGTCAATCAATGATCTCCCCGAGTTATTCCATTCAACAATTGGAAGCTCTCCGTTATCAATGAATTTTCAAAGTCAAGTCTTGAGATTACGAGCTTTCTTTTGGCCTGGGTTTTTTGAATCTCTTTTAGTCTTGCTGACTAGTCGCCCCACATCAATTGCAGCAGATGACCACCAGCCACGCGAATCTCCCGGAGAATCCATGAGAAGAATGAGATATTTTTGGCATAGGAGCAGCATCTCTTCAAGCCATTTGATTGTCTGGCTGTTCAAATTAGGAGCCTTATAAGATCACCGTGTATCTTGTCGAGGTGGCCGTAATATATCTCGAATCTCTACAGAGGCAGTTTTGACTTGCTCCTCGGTTGGTGGAAATTCATAAACACCATGTCGAGCTCCATTGTCGGAGTCCGTGTCATTTATGGGATTCAAATCAACCATATCAATTGCTTCATCATCTCCCGAAGTGCCTGTTGTGCCGATTTCATGAGGGGCAAATGACACATCATTCAAATGAGGCCCAACTGAAAACTCGGATGTGCCCCGATTCATTTCCTCAGCCCTATCCAATTCTGCACTCAGTGTGAAGCTGCTCGTGCTGCCATTGGATTGAATAGGCTATTTATAACTGAGTAATCAATCTTTCATTGATCTGTAATTCTTTACAAGTGGTTGTTTAGCAGATTTGCGCTTCTGCTCATGAGGGTTGGCATATTTTTTCAAGATTCCCAATAACAGACTTATGTTTCTAGTTTTACAGAGTGAGGCATTGGAAACAATAAATCAGGGTTCGGACGTCAAGAGTATGAGATGGCCAATAGCCATCAACTGCATGTATCATGTGTGTAGTGTAGTAAATAGCCACAAAAGATTTAAATATTTGGGGCATGCTCAGTTCACATTAACTCCAAATATTTTTCCACCGATACCTGAAGAACTACAATGCGAGGTATCGTGGAAGCAAAAATCCAATATCGGTCAAATGCGCTTGTCCCAAATATAAAACTATTTTACGGGCATTTAAGTAACGTTTCATCACGCTTTGGTCATGTGATGTTGACTAGGACGCACTGGCTCTACCTTACTACAGACATTTACATTAGTGATATTCATGTGGGCATGAACGTTGAAGGGGAGGTATTGTTATGAACTCATCATTACTATTAATAGTCACATCATTGCTATCAGTAGTATAAACAACATATCTATGATATGTCGTATAACCTTCATTCTTACCCCTTAACCTTACCTGACACCTCTGACTTCCTCTGACTCGTCTTATCTGTTTCACCTATAGTTAGTTCTCTCTCTCTTAGTATATAAACCTAGACCAACCCAGTGTATTACCTTACGCTTTATCAACCGTATCATCCCTTCCTCTTCTCTCTTTCCTGCTCTCAAGTCTTTTCTCTTGATTGCAACCTGAGACATAGTCTAAGGTCGTAACAAAAACTCTGTCGAGTTCTCTTAGGTTCACACCTAATAAACTCTTTTGCACTACACTCTAATAGTTCTTAAGTAAGGTGTTGTTGAACAGCATAGTGAAGACGCAGTGATGAGTTAAATCACTTACGCGTAGAACGATGAGCTGAGACTAGTGAGTACAACGAGTAGCTAAGGCTATGTAAGACTTAGAGTGAACACACTTAATGGATGGTAATCCGATAATTATATTAGAGGAATACACAGACCTTATATACATTTCTAAGATGTCTGTCGAGCATGAGAGGCTGCGTAATGCTGCGCCTATAGAAAAACTATCTAACCAATAGCGAGAAAGAAGAGGCATAACTGTGCAAGGCTGACGTCCTTTGCTATACAGTAGTATGAACTAAAGAAACCTATCGAGACAGCATGGGTTATCGGATTACGACTAGGGTACAGCACTATGTCTAGGTGCCAATAAGAAGACAAAGCGACTTGAGGCGGGCGAAAGAAGAGTATAGGAAGGACGTCCTTAGTAATAACCGCGGCTAGGCTAAAGTCCGTCATATAAGTGTAAATAACTGCGACTTCCATGGCGAGCATCAAAGTCGGCGATTAAATTAAAAGTTCTCAATCATCATCCTCTATATAAGGCGATGAGATAGTCTGACACAGCGTATCAGGTGAGAACCAATATAAGACGAGGTCATGGCAGTCAGAGTGATAGTAAGTTAAGGTAAAGAATGAAGGTTGACTATTTAGATATTGTTATCTACTTACCATGAATGTTGACTGCAGATTAATGCAAGTAATCATGAGCATTATACGATATCTCAACATACCCGAGAGCGCAGATACCCTCCACGAATAGTTGCAAAAACTTATTTCAGTCTAGTGATTTTATTGTGGTGAAATGTCCCACAGAGCAAGGTTCATATACTTTATATATTGTACACACTGTCTTCGACAGTCAAAGGAAGAGTAGTAGCAACAGTTCTTCTTCTTATCTCTACACAATGCACAATTTGAGCGGCCAAAAGCGTGTGAAACATATAATCTAGCTATTGTCACCGTAAAATTTTATACTTTGACCAAGCCGATTTTGACCCTATTGGTTTTGCTGTCAACCGTGTCTTCAACGTTTTTCTTTGGACCGTCCCATTCCGATCCCCTGTCGCATAGGAGTGGCCCAGTGAAAAGACGCCTCGGGTTTAGCGTTAGGAAAAATATGGTCTTTGGCAAAGTGCGGTGTTATTGAAAATGAGCAATGCTATAGACAAACTATCAAATGCAACTATATTTCAACAATCTTTGTTCGGACTCAACAATGTTGCCATTTACTCACAACCTAACAACACATGGATTACTATGTGCGCCAAGTCTCTGAGGAGGAGACGCTCAATGTATTCGCCTACTGCTCTGAAAGTACTCTTATCATCGCGCGACCGGTCTTTATTTTTATGTTTCGTGCCAACTAGCGCACCCTATGATATATGAAACCTAAAGTGAACAAAGTCTCTTATTGGTGCAGATCTCGAAAATATGCCAAACCTGAGATGAGCGGATAAACCCGATCAATATACCTACGCTGACCTGAAACACTTCGTCCACTTGATATGATTAGACAGAGCCCATATTCCTGAAAGCGACCAGTCAGTATAGTCTCAGTTCCGATAATAAATAGCTATTCAGACAACAATTCCAATGCCCAGCACCTATTCCGAAGCCTCAACCCTGAAGTGCCGAAATTGGGAAGTTCAGGGCTGACGAAATGAACTTCCAAGGAAATTCGGTATTGCGAGTTCCGAGAAGGTACCGCAAGACATAGAGTCCGCGCATTGTAAATGCTCCTCAGCAGGATCGCCACATTGTTGACTCAGTTAACAACAGCGTTAAGCGATCTGGTCGGGGACATCGCCGTTCTCATCGAGATACATGCAAGGACCTCTTTGATGACCCGAGTACACAATTGCCTGTCTATGAAGGATCACTTCTACGGAACAGGCAAGCTTCCGGATGTGACAGATGATGTAATTACCTTAATTGGTTTAGCAAAATTAAATACCGAGACAGTGTAAATATGGCACCTCATTAGATCGAGCCGGACTCCGACAGTAAGTCGAACGACATATTCTTTTCCAGTCTTGTCAAGATGATGTATTATGGAACATTTCCACTCATACTCAAAGGAATATCTGCAATTAGTTAATATACCTCCTCACCGTACGCATTCCGAATATCGGCGTCAATCCATTCGCAACCTAAAGCGAATTCCCTTTCGTCTCCCCTAGGTATCTTATAATTGTCGGCCGGCTAATTATAATACACCAGCGCTCATCAAAGCATATCCGCTTTCAAATAGTCCGTGATAGAGATTCTGACAGATGCCCAAGATTCTTGCCATAGACAAAATATTCATTGTTTCCTCGAATCATCTCCGGGATTCGCGTGCTGTCCGTGCAATCTCCTATCAACGTAAACTAATTGCAGTGATAAGTTGCTTTGTCTTCGGACATACTGTGATGATGAGTGGTAATGCCAGCATCGAGCACAGCGCATATAAATCAGAGCACATAGGACTCCTTTCAAAAGATCAAAATGGACGCAAACCAGCCCAAAAAGGGTACGAGTTAACACCAGACGCCTACCAGGACCTTTAATGCACAAGCTTCGTTAAGCACTATTTATCAGACGGGGGGTCGATACTTGTGTTATGCCCACAACATTTTAAATATGCCTTTGCGATTGCGAAGATACCATTCAGGCTGCTCCATGTAGATTTGTTACATCCAATTAATTATTACCGTAGTAGGTATGCATTCTTCTGACGAAGTCAACACATTTCCAATATATTCCCAATCTTCAAGCGCCATCTCGCCACTTAACCCAACAGTCATCCAATCTGTGCAGAAACAATTGTCCCGTTCTTGTATCCGAAATGTTGGCCCGTTGCCGGTTGCCAGCGAATCAATAAGACTATTTCTCTTGCTACCAGCAATGGTGGATGAAAGTTGGGCAACGCTGAGAGAGACGGCAGTCTCGTAACGCATCAACCGGGAAGATGGAGACCTAGATGTCAACAATAGACAGTCAAGAAGTGTCAACAGACCCTTTAATCGATTGGGAGAAACCGTAGCCATCGTAGAAAAGAACCTTTCAGGCGTAGGCCAACGGTTGTCCAAAGACCGAAGGGCCATCAACTTCGTGTTAAATACCCATCTATTTCTGAGTTGCTCTACGACCTTCGTGAGATCAACCATTTCATAAAACACCACGCTGTTTAAGCGCTTTAGTTGATAAGAGCAAAAGTCTAGGCAAGCGGGGTCAATCCATAAAGAGTTATGCGACCGATTGTAAAATCAGCAGTGGTAGAAGCATCAACGCCAAATCCTTGTAAGCTGAACTCCGGAGTTATGGATTCCGTCCGTACGGCTTTTGAAATATTGGCTCAGATAGACACTACAGTTCGGTCATTATATACGCTAGAGAAACCTCCCAAGCTAACTCAACGTAACAAGTCTAGAACAGGAGTTGGCATGAACTCGTTGCCTCGAGAATAACCGGGTCTACGTTCGTGAGTTAAGTGGGAAGAGAGACAATGGATTCCACAGGGTTAAATGGGACATTATTGAGGAGTGGAGAAAGTTTGACCCAGAATAGGAGTTCACAGATTCTAACAACCC